>JADBJO010002278.1:7500-17500 GCA_016801955.1 Conus betulinus
TGCTTCTCAAAATGAACCTTCAGCAAGCTTATAGTCTCCAAAGGGGGAGACATTCTCCAATGGGAGGAAGCTCACTAACATATAACTCCTGGTCAGATACCGTTATTTCGAAACCTGATTGTTTCTCCTCAGTGACCGCGGAAAGTGGTCATTTGACTCCTCTGCCTTTTCGGTTTTAGAAGAATGCTATACCAGAAAAAGGCTGGTGTGCAATACCGTAGTATGTTTGTTGAGTTTTCAAAAAAACAACCAAAGGTGCCACCTAAGAAGCAAAAGAAAATCATGAAAGAGCAAAACAAGCTACATATTCTTGTGAAAGTAGAAAGTAGAAAATATAAAAAGATAACCTCTTAAGACACAAGTGCTGTGGGCCAGTTCTTGGAATTAATCACAAGGACTAAATTAAAACAAACTAATACATTCCAAGGATAAGTACCGAGCACCATTCCAGCAACTTATAGAGCAGCTTGGTGTTGCAATGACTGCTAGAAATATTGAATTATTAACAATGCTTTCTCTTATGTCTTAGATTGTAGAAATAGGGGGGGGTGATAAGCCTTCATATCTGCAATGGTAGATGATTCTGCCTAACTGACAGTATGTGCTTGAGTGGGTGAATGGAGAATAATAAATGCTTCTCAAAATGAACCTTCAGCAAGCTTATAGTCTCCAAAGGGGGAGACATTCTCCAATGGGAAGGAAAGCTCACTAACATATAACTCCTGGTCAGATACCGTTATTTCAAAACCTGATTGTTTCTCCTCAGTGACTGCAGAAAGTGGTAATTTGACTCCTCTGCCTTTTCGGTTTTAGAAGAATGCTATCCCAGAAAAAGGCTGGTGTGCAACGCCGTAGTATGTTTGTTGAGTTTTCAAAAAAAACAACCAAAAGTCACTGAGGAGAAACAATCAGGTTTCGAAATAACGGTTATCTTTTTACATTTTCTACTTTTCACAAGAATATGTAGCTTGTTTTGCTCTTTCATGATTTTCTTTTGCTTCTTAGGTGGCACCTTGGTTTTTTTTGGGTTTTTTTTGTAGTGGGGGGAAAAACAAGTGTTGGTTAACAAGTATTAACAGAAGGTTATATATATATATATATATATATATATATATATATATATATATATATATATATATATATGTGTGTGTGTGTGTGTGTGTGTGTGTGTGTGTGTGTGTGTGTGTGTACATACAAATATACATATCACAAGATTATACAGTTTGGTGAGTGTCTACTTTCTAGATTTGTATTTTGATATTTTTACATATGAATGGTCCCCCCCCCCCCCCCCCCCCCCCTTATTCTTATTATTACGATTTTTTTGCCTGCTGATATATAAAACGACCAAATCAGCATTAATGTGACGATCTGTATACGTTTACTTCTCTAAGCTATAAAGTAACATAAAGGGCAGTGGGCAGGACTTTGGACTTGTACCGGAAGCTGGACGTTCCCGCCCCCCACAGTCTCCACTATCTTGCCAGCATATTGCAAGCATAGCTGGTAAGTTGACGGGTCACCGACCCTCAACTCTAGGGCTTGTCTACCTTGTATGCGAAGCTGAATTCGGCGGACTGCGTGGAAGAAACCACTGGTTCAACGGGCAGAAAAGACGATTTCCAGCAGTCCGTTGTGGAGTGCACGGGGCGTGTCGAGACACAAAAGGCGTCACGGTCATCCACTGCACCCCAATCTATCTCCAGCCGTCTCGACTTGTCTTGCCACTGGACACAGATGGACTGGGGCGAAAGAATGAGGCTGACGACGCGCAACTCTCCCTCACTATAATCCAATTCAAGTGGGAGCTGTCAGTCACGAGCCTGCACACAGGCGCCCAGGGCATGTGGTTGCTCTCTACTGGACGAAGCAGAAGCGGAGTTTGGCAGCCCCCTGCGTGTCTGAGCAGCCCTTTTTAGGACCGCACTGCTCACCTCCATAGCAAGAGGAAGGGGCTAGAAAAGGTGCCCTAAACATTGCCTGCTTCACCTTGCTCTGGCCAGCATTCCGCGGCTAGTGGGGTGTCCTTCCCAGTGGTCGAACGACGAAGAAAACAAAAACAAAGGTGCTCAACCTTGGCACATGGAACGTGCGAACTCTGCTGGACAATGCCAAGGCAGACAGACCAGAATGAAGAACTGCAGTGTTCGCCAAAGAACTTGCTCGCTACAACGTCGACATAGCAGCACTCAGCAAAACACGTCTAGCAGACAAAGGCCAATTTAAAAAATGTGGTGGAGGATATACATTCTTCAAGACTGGACTCATCTGCACTGAATGGTGAGAGGCAGGCGTGGGATTTACCATCAGATCCCATCTCACCCAGAAACTTGTCAAGCTCCTGAAGGGCATAAAGGATCGCCTGATGACACTCTGGCTCCACTTGGAAACAAGAAGAGTGCAACACTAATCAGCGCGTACGCCCCAACAATGACCAACCCAGATGACATCAAGGACAAGATATACGATGAACTAGACACTCTCATCGCAGCAGTCCAACCGTCTGAGAAGCTAATCATACTCGGGGACTTCAATGCCAGAGTGGGGACCGATCACCAGACCTGGGAAGAGATTACTGGGAGAGAGGGTACTGGCAATTGCAACAGCAATGGCCTCCTGCTTATCAAGATGTGCGCTACTCATGACCTTGTCATCACCAACTCTCTGTTCTGCCTCCCTACCCGCAACAAGACATCGTGGATACATCCACGCTCCAAGCACTGGCATCCGATTCATAATGTCATCACCAGGAAGAGAGATGTGCGAGACGTGAGAGTGACGAAGACCATGCGTGGTGCCGACTGCTGGACTGATCATTGCCTCATTGTGTCAAAGTTAAACTCACATCCTGCCCATGCGAAGACCCCAAGGTCAGAAGACTGCAAAGAGGCTCAAAGTCTTCAAGCTCAAGGATAGTAAAGTTGCAGAAGATTTCTCCAGTGACCTAGATGGCAGGCTGCCCAAGACACGAGAGGATGACCACAGCATCATTGAAGAGCAGTGGGAGGCCTTCAGATATGTAGTCCACTCTCTGCCCTCAAACACCTCGGACCAGCAACTCGTAGAAAGCAAGACTGTTTTGATGAGAATAACGCTGAAGTGCAGACACAACTGTCAGAGAAACACCAGCTGTTCAGAGCGCACCAGAATGACCCCACATCACAAGCTAAGGAAGATGCCTTCACCAGCGCAAACAAAAAGTGCAGAAGAGGCTTCGTGAAATGCAGGATGCCTGGTTCAGCAAAAAGGCCGATGAAATCCAGGGCTACGCAGACAGCCATGACACCAAGCGTTTCTATGACGCTTTGAAGGCTGTGTATGGACCCCTGTCCTCCGGCTCCTCCCTACTTCTCAATGCAGATGGGACCCAGCTGCTGACCGAAAAGAAGCAGATTCTGGAGAATGGGCTGAACACTTTAACCAGGTTCTCAACCGCCCTGTCTCAATCAACGACGAGGCCATTGCACGCCTACCTCAAATGGAGATCAGGCAACACCCTTGACAACCACCCCCCCCACCTCCCAGGAGAAGAAGTCAGAAAGACAATCAAACAACTTTCCTGTGGCAAAGCACCAGGATCTGATGCAATCCCTGCCTAAGTTTACAAATCAGGAGGCCCAGCCTTGACACACGACTGACACAGCTCTTCCAGTCCATGTGGAATGAGCAGAGGGTCCCACAACAGTTGAAAGATGCCAACATTCTCCACATCTACAAGCGAAAAGGCAACCGCCAGTCCTGCCACAATCACCCAGGCATCTCTCTCTTGTCTATAGCTAGAAAGATCTTGGCTCGTGTCCTGCTCAACCGCCTTCTACTGCACCTTGAGCAGGGTCTCCTCCCAGAAAGCCAATGTGGTTTTCGTGCAGAACGTGGAACTGCAGACATAATATTTGCTGCACGACAGCTCCAGGAAAAATGCCAAGAGCATCAGAGCGATCTGTTCATGACCTTTGTCGATCAGACCAAGGCCTTCGCTACGGTCAGCAGATATGGCTTGTGGAAGATCATGGAGAAATTTTGCTGTCCCAGCAGGTTCATTACGATCGTCCGACAGTTCCATGACGCCATGATGGTGAAAGTACTGGATGATGGAGACGAGTCAGAAGCCTTTCCAGTGACCAAACAGCATGAAGCTTCAGCATGCTCTTCTCTGCCACGCTGACTGATGCCTTCCATGACTGCCAGGGTGGTATACACGTCAGATACAGAACTGTCTGTGGGCTGTTCAACCTCAGGCGACTGCAGGTTGTTACAAAGGTGAAAGAGACCATCATCAGGGACTTCTTGTTTGCTGATGATTGCACCCTCAATGCCAACACAGAGCAGATGATGCAGCACGAAATGAACTGCCTCTCAAGAGCCTGCGACAACTTCGGTCTCACCATTAGCACCAAAAAGACCGAAATGATGTATCAGCCTGCGCCAGATAAACCCTACCAGGAACCACACATCACGGTAAAGGAGCAGAACTTACAGGCAGTTGACAAATTCACCTATCTGGGCAGCACACTCACACGAGCTGTGAACATTGATGCAGAGGTCAGGAACAGGATTGTCAAAGCCAGCTCTGTGTTTAGGAGACTCCATAAAAATGTCTGGGAGAGGAGAGGACTAAGCCTACTACCAAGATGAAGGTCTACCATGCAGTGGTACTGACTACTCTCCTCTATGCCAGTGAGACCTGGACTGTTTGCAGCAGACACGCCAAACAGCTCAACCACTTTCACCTCAGCTGTCTCCACAGACTCCTACGCATCAAGTGGCAGGACAAAGTCCCAGATACTGAGGTCTTGGAAAGGGCCAGCATCCCCAGCATCTACACTCTTCTTCAGAAATCCCAAGCCAGATGGGCTGGCCACATCGTCAGAATGCCAGATAGTCGACTGCCGAAACAACTGCTGTACGGAGAACTGAGTCAGGGCAAGCACAAAAGTTGGGGGGCAGAAGAAACTTTTCAAGAACTGCTTCAAAATGTCCCTCAAAGACCTGGACATCAATCTCAACACCCTTGGAGTCGCTTGCCCTGGACCGCCCAGCCTGGCGAAGCAGCATCACAAAGGGTGCATGTACATCAGAGAAGAGACGCACAGCAGAAGCTGATAGAAAGCGAGCCGCGCGCAAGACCACAGCTACCTCCACCTCCACCTCCACTGTAGCACCCACCCACATGTGTCCCACATGTGGGCGTTTTCTTCTGGGCCCAGATTGGCCTCACCAGCCACCTGTGGACCCACACTCAGGGATCTTCAATCTGAGATTGAAGTCATGGTCATCTTCGAAATCGAAGGACGAACAACATAAAGTAACAAATCAGGTCGATAGTTTCAGTCGTGCATGCCTGTCTTAAGTTTTAATTTCAGCACCCGCTATAATCTGTTTTCATGAAACCAGTAGATAGTGTACTCAGTTGTGTACATGCTGTACTCAGTCGTGCATGGCTGTTTTCACGAAACCAGTAGAGTCTCAGTAATTTACAGCACCTGCAATAAGCACCTGCAATAATTTTTTTCACAAAACTAGTGGATAGTCTACTCAGGCGTGCATGCCTGTCTTAAGTCTTAATTTCAGCACCTGCACTAATCTGTTTTCACGTGCTTTTGTCTTTTGTTCAATGGCCACCGTCCACATGTGTAACACCGGTGTGAGGGCAGAGCTGACCAGAAACATGAACACAGTCAACAACAAGCTGAACTGATCGGAGGCGCCACTTCCACACACTATCATCACGCAGGGAAAGCACAAAAGAAATCCGTGACCCAGAATCCACCACAACCACCTTGGCCAGCAAATGCGCAGACGAATAGACTGACCTGGTCACAGAATCGGCTGACACTCGGTATTTTGGGCATTTTCCTGTAAATGAGAACTTGACAAGTAATCGCGATTATACTCAATGGAAAGTTAAATGCGACTGTAAACATAAACCAGTTTAAACCATGGTTTGAGTTACGACATTCGAACTGAATTGGACGACATAAAGCAGACTGACCATACAATTCATGTTGAGGCATGTTAGGAAGAAAACGGTGACACTGACAATAAAATACCAAACAGCCACGTAACGATGCACACCGCAACTATTTTGGTGCTGGTGAATGACCACGTGGTCATAGGGGTATAAAGGAGTGCCACATGATCTATCGTGTTCAGACAGATCATCAACAAGGACACCTCATAAGACAGAAAGGACAGAAAGCCAGCCACTTGGCAAGGTACACTGCTGGGCCAGGTCTTTTCGACATGAAGATAGTCATTCAGTGACATTTGGTTGGCTAATGACACAATGCTTGTGTGAATGCCCATGCAGATGTTGGCAAGATGCAAGTGGGCAAGGAAGATCAAGGCATGGGATCTGAACATATTTTTCACCATGCAGAGAGGGGTGAGGCAGAGAAGTTGCCCCAAACGCAAAGAATACTGGCCAGCCAAAAGAACAGTCTGTGCAGTTTACCTGGCAGCAATGCTTTGCATGAAGGAATGACAGCTCGCGGTGCTATACACTTTAACGTATGCGACGTTTTTGGAAGCAATTGCTCACAACAAACACATAATAATGTGAAGCAGCGATAAACTTCACAGCCTGTGACTGGGACCATAATCCAAAGGAAATGTGTGAACTGCGTTTCCCTCTCATGTCTAGTTCTCTCACTTCTGGTGCATTTTTAAAACCTGTGGTCGTGACTTTTCCGATGTACGAAAACGATAAGTTCAGGGATTGTAGTTGAGGTAGATACATATCTGAAACTATACTAGTATTTACGAGGTGTGTTCTTGACACATCTACTTTTTCAGTCTATGCTGCACAGCATTGTGCGGAATTCCTTTCACAGAAAGTATTGGATTGTTCGCTAAGATTAGAATGGCTAAGCTTGAAAAGGCTAGGAAAACGTCCATGTTTACAATTCTTAATTCATTACTGGCCAAGTTGATAAAAACTGCAAGTTTGTAAGATGAACGATAGAAATGTTTGATAGGGAGCTGCTGGAGAGATCCAGATGGATAAGATAGGAGTGACCTCTTAGATTTTCCAGCGCCATGCTGACCCTGAGGCGTCCAAAAAACGTAACTGGCTGAACAGATGGACAGGGAAGGACCCTGGACACCGAAATGATTCACCGCGACAAAAACAGCTTTCAGGACAAGTCATGTCACATGACCATTCATCGTCTCGTTGGGAGCACTGGCCCCAGCCATCGCACAGATGATCTCTGTGGAGGCATATTCCGGACGCTCGGCAGCGGTAGAAACCAGGACAAGACAGAGTTACACACTCCTGCTCGTCCTCGCCGTACGTGCAGTCAGCGAAGCCATTGCAGCGAGTGTAGACAGGGAGACAGTACAGCCAGTCAGTGGTGCAAGCATAATGAGTGTCAGGACACGATTCGGAGACTGCCATCCTTTGTTGTGCAAAATAACCTGTCCCATCAAGGCTGATCAGAAGTTTCTCATTCTTATCCGGGACTGTGCTTATTTCAATAGTGTCAATATTGTAGGGGTACAGACAACTGATTTCGTCGGAATCATCCAAGCAGTCTGAATGAATACTTGTTGCATTGTTGACTAATATGCAAATGCTGGTTGTTTCGGCAACGATACTCATGATGTGACAGGTGTTCACAGAATGACTCATCACTGCTATCTGGACAGTCCTGTATGAAGTTACATACCAGGACAAAGGCACTGTGGTGACGTCATCATCACAGAAAAACATCATAGCTGAAAATGCATTGGTTTGGTCAGAAAGCGCCTGTACAGTGCTGTCGTTGGCCACCTCAGACCTAGATGAGCGCATTTGTGAAAATGTCATCGTTTCCCCATAACTACCCTCATCACATTGTAGAAAATCATGAGTCACGTGACCATCTACACAAGCACCCAGGACTTGTCTCGACTGAGGGTAATCGATCAGGTGAGGGAGTGTGTTCGGAAAACGTGACAGTTGGGAAAGAAATCAGATTTCCTGATTGCTGCTTTATTTCACAGATTATATTATTTTGCCGGTCGACATCAAGCGAATGCACATACCCAGAAACCATTGATTCAAGTTTCACAGTCATGCGGTGCGTTTCAGGAAAGTAATAATAATGTAACAATGAAAAATGCTTCATGTTGTAGATCAATGTGTGATTCGACCACTTACGAAACATTCTATACACAAAAGGTACAGAATACCAACCTGAATTGTAGCCTACATTCACTACAAACTTTTCGTGGTTAACGAAAAAGTGAAGAATGTCTTTTTGTTCTCTTCTTGTTTGAAGAGCTGCTAACATTCCCCCCATCTCGTGACACTTGTATTCGGCTATGAACAGGGAGACTTGAAACTCTAGCCTGATGTATTTAAAGCATTTGTTGTTGACTGAGCCACCAGACCCTGACAACCTTCACTGCTGAAGGAGCAGTGTGCTGTTTCGTCGTCACCATTTCCACACTCTTTTTTCAGATTGCAGTGAGATGGTGCTGGAATTGTGCATAGTATTCTACGCAACAATTGAACATGCCACCAGGAAGTGTTTGTGGGGTAGTAGTGTGTAGGATGAAAAGAAAAACGTATTTTCAGTCTGCTGCTCTGGCTTGTGGACCGTGGTGATTCAGGAAACTTTTCAAGATAGAGACGAACCTCTGATGTATGCAGTACCTTGGCTGGTGTGTCATTTTCGTCACACACAAGCAATGCTCTTTCTTTGTTGTCATTTAGATCCCAATACCTCAGTCCTGTGGGCTGGTTACAATTTTTCGAAGAGGTTCCTTGAAAACTGACCATAGTAACAAAGAACCGTGGTACATGCAGTTCTTTCTGAAAAACCGCAGACTTCATGAAATTTTGTAGTGGTAAAAATATAGCCCCAGACAGTGCTGTTGTGGACAATGTGACGAAGGTATGATTAAGAACCGCCTGTATGTTTAGTCTGACCACAGGAATATTATAATGCAAAAACCACACGTGCTGTGTTGAAGAGTCGATGAACTTTTCCTCACGAGAATGGTAATTGCACCTCAGCCTGTAATTTAAATGAAGGCCATAAAAGAGTAAAATGGAAGGATTTTCGTCAAAGAATATTCTTGTGTACCAACGTTTTGAGTCACACCAGTATGCCAGTCTTTGCACATGAGCACGTGCAAAATGACCTTTTGGCACTCTAGCATGCATCAGGCAGAATACTGTGGACTCATCACACATATAAAGCACTGTTCCTTGATTTGCTGGTAACGTTGGCACGTGTAACTTGCAGTCTGTCCCATTTACTACCATGGTTGTCGTGTTGGGGTGATTTTGATCGATGATGTACTCTACACCTGGGCAATAGTCCTTGATTGTAGTTGGTTGTGGTGCAGAGTTGTTATTGCCTTCATACTGTAGACCGTTTCGGATGCCGGACATGCGGGCGTCGATCAGATATATCCCCATCAGAAAATGAAATAGCGTTGTGAACAAAAGGTATTGTCCGACATTTTGAAATGCCCTGCTGTTTTGCATACATTTTACTTCATCCATGCTGTTTCTGCTGTATGCACACGTACATGAACATGTAGAGGTATTTTTATGTGCAACTATATCTATAGAATTACACAAATACTCACGCACACACGCAAACACACACACACACACACACACACACACACACACACACACACACACACACACACACACACAGGCGCGCGGTCGTCACGCACATATATACTCACACACAATCTAATTCTCAAACACACGCGCACGCGCATACGCACACACACACACACACACACACACACACACACACACACACACACACACACACAGAGTTCTCTCTCTGTTGTTTTCAGCTAGGCCTCGAACTAATGTCTGGAATTTTTCCAGATGAGTGCAGCAATCGACTCAACATCATGTGATCTGTTGTATCGAACGCGGCACTAAGGTAGAAAAGAAACAGGCACTAAAGACTCTGTCCTGAGACTCACTGACTTCACAGACTGTTGTTGCTGACCGCCATCAGTTCCACAATGACAGAGGTCAGCC
>JADBJO010002278.1:22500-23951 GCA_016801955.1 Conus betulinus
CACATTTAAACTGTAACTTGGCGCCTGAGAGGCGGGCCTGGGCAAAACAGAATGTTGGCAAGCAGAACCGCTACAGCGAGGGATCCCTTTTAATTTCTTAAGTCATATTACCCTGCAACCAATGCAAGGCACACGTGGACATGTGATCTACAGTTGTAACGTGGTTGGGGGGCAGACCCTATGGAAGATCGGTCTTTTCTTTTCTTTATTTTTCTTTTTTTTTTTTTTCCACCACAGTTCGACATGGTTTTGATATTTACTCCGTGCATTTTAGTTTGAACATCTTTCGGTTTTTACAGGATGAAAACCCTTTGTCTAGCGATCAGTATATGAGTACCTGACTCCGTCCTCGAAAGGTTAAGGCGGCAGAAGGAGAAAGAGAGGCAGGATGTCGTCTTCCTTATTGCCCATGGGCACTGAGAATCTGGAACTGTTCACTGCCCTTACGGCCATTAGAACTTTTCGTCTTTAAATCTTTACACCCATTTCCTTTATTTAGTTACTTATTTTTTACTTATTTGTTTGTTTATCTATTCATTCGTGTGTGTGTGTGTGTGTGTGTGTGTGTGTGTGTGTGTGTGTTGTGTGTGTGTGTGTGTGTGTGATCTCGGGCATCAATTACACAGACCACGTGACAAATGAAGAAGTCCACAGAATAATTTCAACAAGGAATTGGACCCGCACGAAGACCTACTCATAGTCGTCAAGAAGCGGAAAAATGAAGTGGTGCGGACATGTGTCCCGTTCAGCAGGCCTTGCAAAGACAGTCCTGCAATGAACAGTCAGAGGAAGCCGCAATAGAGGAAGACAAAGGAAGAGGTGGGAGGACAATATCCGAGAGTGGACTGGAATGAGCCTGGCGGAATCACAGCGAGCGGTGGAAGACAGGGACAGATGGATGAGATGGTGGCCGGATCATCAGGGGTGCCCCAACGACAACAGACGATGTCAAGGGATAGGTAAAGGTAAGTGTGTGTGCGTGTGTGTGTGTGTGTGTGTGTGTATGTGTGTTGTGTGTGTGTGTGTGTGTGTGTGTGTGTGCGTACGTGTGCGTGCGTGCGTGTTGTGTGTGTGTGTGTGTGTGTGTGTGTGTGTGTGTGTGTGTGTGTGTGTGTGTTGTGTGTGTGTTTTTTGTTGTTGTTGTTCTGTTTAACGTCTGTTCACTAAAAGTGATATTAGACGATGGGAAAGGATGGGGGAAAGGGAAGGGATGGGGAAAGTGGGAAGGAGCTGACTGCATGTTAAGAATTGCGTGTGTCAAGTCAAGTCAAAATTATATTTATTGAAGGTTAACAATATGCTTTACAGCTTTTTTTTTCATCCTGCCCTCACAAAAAAGGGGGAAAAATCATTGAAGAAACCATCAAACAAAATCATTTATCAACACATTATGAAGAAAAAAAAATAACGCAATAAAGCAATTACCACATTCAAAGGATCATAATGCTATC
>JADBJO010002278.1:25446-42946 GCA_016801955.1 Conus betulinus
GGGAGAGGCCACTTGTTGGGGAGAGGCCACGTGTTGGGGAGAGGCCAACTTGTTGGGGAGAGGCCACTTGTTGGGGAGAGGCCACTTTGTGGGGGGGAGAGGCCACTTGTGGGGAGAGGCCACGTGTTGGGGAGAGGCCACTTGTTGGGGGGAGAGGCCACTTGTTGGGAGAGAGGCCACTTGTTGGGGAGAGGCCACTTGTTGGGGAGAGGCCACTTGTTGGGGAGAGAGGCACTTGTTGAGGGGAGGCCCACTTGTTGGGGGAGAGGCCACTTGTTGAGGGGAGGCCACTTGTTGGGGGAGAGGCCACGTGTTGGGGAGAGGCCCTTGTTGAGGGGAGGCCACTTGTTGGGGGAGAGGCCACTTGTTGAGGGGAGGCCACTTGTTGGGGGAGAGGCCACTTGTTGAGGGGAGGCCACTTGTTGGGGGAGAGGCCACTTGTTGGGGAGAGGCCACTTGTTGGGGGAGAGACCACTTGTTGGGGAGAGGGTACTTGTTGGCGAGAGGCCACTTGTTGGGGAGAGGCCACGTGTTGGGGAGAGGCCACGTGTTGGGGAGAGGCCACTTGTGGGGGAGAGGGTACTAGCTGGGGAGAGGCCACTTGTTGGGGAGAGGCCACTTGTTGGGGAGAGGCCACTTGTTGGGGGAGAGGGTACTAGTGGGGAGAGGCCACTTGTTTGGGGGAGAGGCCACTTGTTGGGGGAGAGGCCACTTGTTGGGGAAACGCCACTTGTTGGGGAGAGGCCACTTGTTTGGGGAGGGCCACTTGTTGGGGGAGAGACCACTTTGTTGGGGAGAGGCCACTTGTTGGGGGGAGAGGCCACTTGTTGGCGAGAGGCCACTTGCAGGGGATAGGGTACTTGTTGGGGAGAGGCCACTTGCTAGGGAGAGGCCACTTGTTGGGGAGAGGCCACGTGTTTGGGAGAGGCCACTCGTTGGGGAGAGGCCACTTGTTGGGGAGAGGCCACTGCTGGGGAGAAGCCACTTGTTGGGGGGGAGAGCCACTTGCTGGGAGAGGCCACTTGCTGGGGAGAGGCCACTTGTTGGATGCTAAGCAATTACTGTCTTCAGTAGGGGGATTAGTCGGTGGTGTCCTGCGTATGTTGGATCAGAACAGGCGCCACTGAACACCACCGAAGTGATCGACTCAGCAGCAGTGCAGTGTCTCCTCCGGTGGGTTGCCTCTTGACGTCTTGACATTGACTGCTCCCTGTGGATTGCCGGTGCCGGGGGGGCTGTGGCGGGACTAGCCGGGCTGTGGCTGTGGACAGAGGTGTCAGAATGAGCGGCCTGGGTGCAATGCCACCGAGATGGCACAGAAAACTGGAACAGCAAAAAAAGCAAAAAAAAATAATGGTAATGATGATAATTGTATTGCTGATAGCCCAGCCGACCGCAGAGGGCCATATCAGGACTGTCACCATGTTGAAGTCAACTCACAAGAAGAAAGAAAGAGAGAGAGGAGAGAGACAGAGAGAGAAGAAGAAAGAAGGGAGGGAGGAGCAATGGACAAAGAGTGTTGCCAGTGACGAGCAGCGCTCAACAACAAAGGCCTCGCTGCCCGCAGGCTCAGCTTAGAAGAAGATAAGGGAGCGCCTGTTTCTTTTCTCTTCAGAGAGAGAGAGAGAGGGGGAGAGGGACGCTAGGGAGAGAGAGAGACACACACATACACACACACACACACACACACACACACACACACACACACACACACACACACACACACACACACACACACACACACACACACACACACACACACACACACACACACACACACAACACACGCAGATTGTTTACTCAGTTCCCTTGACCCTTTCTGCAGGGGTGTGAACACTCCACAGGAGTGGAGGGACAGGACAGACAGACAGACAGACAGACAGACAGGGACATTCAGTACAGAGAAAGGGAGAGGGAGAAATGGATAAGCAAGTCCTCGTATTTTTTCCCAGAGAGAGAGAGAGAGACAGACAGACAGACAGACAGACAGACAGACAGACAGACAGACAGACAGAGACTGACACACAAAAAGAGACAGACAGACAGACGGAGGGAGAGACTCAGAGAGAGAGACAGACAGACAGACGGAGGGAGAGACTCAGTAAAAGAGAGACAGAGACAGACAGACAGAAAAAGACACACTACAGAGACAGACACATACAGACAGAAAGAAAGGGAGTCTCAGAGAGCGAGAGAAAGAAAGAAAGAAAGAAAGACAGACAGACAGAGAGATAGAGACAGACAGACAGACGGACAGACAGACGGAGGGAAAGACACAGAGAAAGAGACAAAGAGAGACAGCGAGAGACGGACAGACAGAGAGCGACAGAGAGAGAGACAGAGAGACAGATGCGGAGAGAGACAGACAGACATACAGACGGACAGACAGATGGAGGGAGAGGCACAGAGAAAGAGAGACAGACAGAGATAGACAGAGAGACAGGTTGCGACAGACAGGACCGACAGAAAGAGACTTCGGAGAGAGAGAGAGAGAGGAGAGAGAGAGAGAGAGGAGAGGGAGAGAGATGGGAGAAAGGGAAAGCGAATTGACGTGTGTCAGGGGTGGGTACTGGACAGATTGCCGTATGGGACAAGGTTAGGGCCAGTAAAGTGAATTTATTATCCTGAGGCGCTCGCCAGGTTGCACATGGACACGTGGGAGTCTAGGCCACAGTCCACCGACGACTTGAGTTTTCCTTTCCGAGCGACACCCATCAAAGTATCGGATTGCCTTTCCCTCGCTGTCCCATGTTTTCTCTGCCTGCTGTCCTCTCTCTCTCTCTCTCTCTCCTCTCTCTCTCCTCTCTTCTGTCTCTCTGTCTCTGTCTGTCTGATCTGTCCTCTGTCTTTCTGTCTGTCTCTCCAAGCTCCTCTCTCTCCTCTCCTCTCTCTCTCGCTCTCGTCTCTACCCTCCCACTCACAACGCAGACCCCGCCACAGTTGTCCCAAACGTCCCCTCACACTCCCCAACCGCGACCAACATCCTCCCCGGTCTCTCCTCTCTCTCTCTCTCCTGTCCTTTGTCTCGGGTCTCTGCGTTTGATTACATGTTGTGACTTGCTCTCTCTCTCTCTCTCTCTCTCTCTCTCTCTCTCTCTCTCTCTCTCTCTCTCTCTCTCTCTCTCTGTTCAAAATTAGGTACGTACTTTGTCATTTTCATTTTACTGTCTGCTGTTATACATGCTAATTTTTGTATGTTGGGGTACATTTATAGATATTTCCCAAGCTCAGCCCACCTCCCACCCCCACTCTCTCCCCCTTCGTTATGTTGTTTTTTCATTTTTATCTAATTTTATTGTTAGTTTATTATTGTTTTATGTTATTATTATTTTTTTTTTATGTTAATTTCTCTGTTATTTTCACTTGATGTTCCATTAGGATTGCATGACCGCCTTGTTTGCTTGTTTGCTTTCTTACATTATCTCATTTCCCCACCCACCTCCCCCCATGTCTGTGTCTCCGTCTGTATGTCTGTCTGTCTGTCTGTCTGTGTCTGTCTCTCTTCTCTCTCTCTCTCTCTCTCTCTCTCTCTCTCTCTCTCTCCATGCTCCCAGCAGGTCAAAGCCCATCAATGTCCCTACCAATCGAAAGGAACTTGACAAGAGTTCGTCGAATATCAACTTGCATGCCTCCAGCTCCTGTCGTCAATCACTTCCGCCTCCTTCACCTCACCCCTTCTCCCCCCCCCCCCACCCCCCCTCCACTCTTTTTTCCTCTTCACACCCCATCTTCTACATGCCTACACCTAATGCCTAACACACACAACGCTCACGCGCGCGCTCACAACCTCACGGAGACACAGACACACGCATTTACACACATGCTCGCACGTGCACACACACACACACACACACACACACACACACACACACGCGCGCGCGCGAGCGCGCGCACGCACGCACGCACGTGCACAGCGTCTGCCAGCAACCACACACACACACACACACACGCACGCACGCACGCACGCACGCACGCTCGCTCGCTCGCTCGCTCACACACACACACACACACACCACACACACCACACAACACACACACACACACACACAACACACACACCACACACACTCACTCACTCACTCACTCACTCACACGCACGCAAGCAAACGCACATGCGCCCGCGCGCCCGTATACACACACACACACACACACACACACACACACACACGCACGCACGCACGCGCACCACCGCACGCACGCACGCACGCACACGCACGCACGCACGCGCGCAAGCGCGCACACGCACACACACGCTCACCACACACACACACACACACACGCGCACGCGCACACACTTTTACACTTCTTGTCGTTTGACTTTCTTGTCGTTTGACCCGGTTGCAGCCTCGAGTTCTTCTCCCACCCCCACCCCCTCCCCGCCACCGCCACCACCACTACCTCCACCACCACCACCACCAGCACCACTCTCATTCCATCGTTTAATGCGGGAGCTGGCTAACGAATCAAACCGATCCCTATCCATGGCTCGCTCGGAAATAGAGTGGAAATTAAATTCACACACACGTGCATGCGTACAACCCCCCTTCCCTCCCCTCCCTCCTCCTCTCTCTGTCTCTGTCTGTCTGTGTATGTCTGTCTGTCTCTCTCTCTGTCTCTCTCTGTCTCTCTCTCTCTCTCTCTCTCTCTCTCTCTCTCTCTCTCTCTCTCTCTCTCTCTCTCCATGCTCCCCAGCAGGTCAAAGCCCCATCAATGTCCCTACCAATCGAAAGGAACTTGACAAAAGTTCGCCGAATCCCAGAGCCCAAAGGGGAAGAAAGAGAGAAGAAGGAGGAGAAAGAAGAGGAGAAGAAGGAGGAGGAGGAGGAGGAGGAGGAGAGAAGGAGGAGGAGGAGGAGGAAGAGAAGGAGGGAGGAGGAAAAGAAGCAGAGACAGAAGAGAAAGAACAGAAGATAAAGTTTAAAACGATGGGCTTTTTATTTTAGATTTTTTGTTTCTTTAAATCCGTTTCATCCTCAGCACAAACAACCTCTCCCCGTCGCTTGTTCCCCTTCACCTCTCTCTCTCTCTCTCTCTCTCTCTCTCTCTCTCTCTCTCTCCTCTCTCTCTCTCTCTCTCCCTGCCCCTATTGTCCCCTGTCTATTTACCCTCTGTCTGTCTGTCTCTGTCTCTCTCTGTCTCACTGCCTCCCGCCCTCTCTGTCTCTTACTCTGTCTCTCTCTTTCTCTGTATCTTCTCCCCTCTCTCACTCCCTCCCCCTTTCTCCCCCCCCCCCCCCCCTCCCTTCACATCATTCACTCCTCACGCGTGCATACTCAGGTACACACATAGCACACTCATGTATGCGCGCACGGATGCACAGACAGAGAGAGAGAGAAGAGGAGAGAGAGAGAGAGAGAGAGAGACAGAGAGAGAAGGGAAACAGGACTGACAGGCAGGAAGACAGACCAGACGGGTCTGAATGTGGTGTGTGTGCGTGGTGTGTGTGTGTGTGTGTGTGTGTGTGTGTGTGTGTGTGTGTGTGTGTGCATTCGTGTGTGCATTCGTGTGTGTGCATGTGTGCCGTGTGTGTGTGTGTGCATGCGCGCGCGTGTGTGTATATATGTGTGTGTCTATGTGTGAGAGAGAGAGAGAGAGAGGGGGGGGGGGGGGGGGAAGGGCGCACAGGGGACGGGTGGAGGGGGTGAAGGGGGTGGAGGCTTAGAGGAAACTTTCATCACATTCCACTCCAGCACAGACCATCAGAATGGGGTGGAGGGGCCGTTGAGGGGAGTGGGGGGGGGGGGGGGGGGGAGGGAGGGGGGGGAGGGACACAAAGGGGAGACTGTCTGAGAGGGAGTGCGCGTGCGTGTGGTGTGTGGAGAAGGGTGCGGTGGAAGGGGTGGGGCAGAGGAGATGAAGGGGGGGTGGGGGAGGGGGGAGGTGGTTAAAGGGATTTCTGAAGAGATGGGCTGACAGGCAGAGGGGAGCGATGGTGGGCGATGGGCAGATAAGGCCAAGGTAGTGTAGAATGTTTTCTCTCTCTCTCACAACAGCAGAGAGGGAGAGAGAGAAAGAGAAGAGAGAAGAGAGGAGATGATTATGATGCAACGCCTCTGTCTTCATGAGAGAGAGAGAGAGAGAGATTGGAGAGAGAGAGAGAGCGAGAGATGAGGAGAGCGCCTTGGAGGATGAATATGATTCAACGCCTCGTACTTCATGAGAGAAGGAGAGAGAGAATATGATTGCAACACATCTCTCTTTATGTGTGTGAGAGAGAGAGAGAGGAGAGAGGAGAGAGAGAGGAGAGAGAGAGAATAGAGAGAGGAGCGGTTGATGACCCTCCCCCCTTATGTGAGAAGAGAAGAGAGAATCAAACGCCTGCCAAAGCTGTCTTCATGAGAGACGAGAGAGAGAGAGAGATATGATGCAACACCTCTCTTAGAGTGAGAGAGGAGAGAGAGAGCGAGAGAGAGAGATATGATGCAACGCCTGTGTTTTCAGAGAGTAAGAGAGAGAGAGAGAGGACAATATGATGCAACGCCTCCGTCTTCGTGAGAGAGAGAGAGAGAGAGAGAGAGGGAGAGAGATGAGAGAGGAGAGAGAGATGAGAGGTAAGAGAGAGAGAGAGAGGAGAGGAGAGGTGAGACGCCGTGTTCGTGAGAGAGAGAGATGCGAGAGAGAGAGAGATGGAGAGATGAGAGGAGAGGATGAGAGAGGGAGAGATGCAACTCGGGAGAGAGAGGAGAGAACGGAGAGAGTGAGAGAGAGAGAAGAGAGGAGATATGATGCAAACTCCTCTGTCTTCATAAAAGAGAGAGAGAGAGAGTGATGCAACGCCTGTCTTCATGTGGTGTGTGTGTGTGTGTGTGTGTGTGTGAG
Source organism: Conus betulinus (assembly GCA_016801955.1). Taxonomy (NCBI): domain Eukaryota; kingdom Metazoa; phylum Mollusca; class Gastropoda; order Neogastropoda; family Conidae; genus Conus; species Conus betulinus. Next base: position 32,266 of record JADBJO010002278.1, read on the forward strand.
AGAGAGAGAGAGAGAGAATATGATGCAACGCCTCTCTCTTTATGAGAGAGGAGGAATATGATGCAACATCCCTCTCTTCATGAGAGAAAGAAAATATGATGCAACGCCTGTGTCTCATGATGAGAGAGAGAATATAATGTAACAACCTCTGTCTTTATGAGAGAGAGAGTGAGAATATGATGCAATGCCTCTGTCTTCATGAGAGAAAGAGAATTTGATGCAACACCCTGTCTTCATAAGCAACAGAGAGTCTCGAGAGAGAGAGAGAGAGAGAGAGAGAGAGAGAGAGAGAGAGAGAGAGAGAGAGAGAGAGTATGATGCAACGCCTTTGTCTTCATGAGAGAGAGAGAGACAGTCAGAGAGACAGACAGAGAATATGACGCACCGCCTCTGTCTCCATGAGAGAGAGAGAGGGAGAGAAAAGAAAGACAGAAAAAAAAAAGTCTTACAGGGCGTTTATCTTGTCCGGGCATGGATGTGAACTCCCAGTCCATCATCAATGTACCTTTTGTGTCATTCTGGTGGGGGGCCTGTGTATGTGGTTAGCAGGCGGTGTTCCAAGTGTCCCATGAAGAGGCAGGCATGGGATGGGTCCATTTGGGGTGCCCATAGCAACACCACTGATTTTTGAGAATGTGTGATCGTTTGAATTGAAAGGTGTGCAAGTCTGACCAGAGTAGTGGTGGGGAGGGTGGTGTTGGTTGGGGGGGGTGTGCGTTTGTCGAGGAAGAATGTGAGGGCCTTCAGTCCATCGGCGTGGGGGGTAGAGGTGTAGAGTGACACCCACGTCAAGTGTGAAGAGGAGGCTGGGTTGAAAAGTGGGGTCTGTGTTGCATGAATTGATCATGCTGAGTGTGTGGGTTCTGTCTTTGAGGTAAGTGGGGAGGCTCTGTACAACGGGTTGAAGGAGAAAGTCTAAGTACTGTGAAATGTCTGGTGGGGCAGCTGCAAGCAGAAACAATGGGTCTGCCAGGTGCGTTTGTTTTGTGTGTTTTGGGGAGCAGGTAGAAGGTGGGGCTGTTTAGTGTCTGTCAGGATCAGGAGTTTGGCTGTGGTCGGTGGGTTGTTTTGTCTGATTTTTTCTTTGATTGAGTTTGTGATGAGTTTCTGGTTTTGTGGGAGGGGCGATGTTGTCAGTGGTGGGTTGAAATTTGTGTTTGAAAGTTGTTTTTGTGCTTCTGTTATGTATGGTTGTTTGTCCCAGACACACAACTGCACCACCCTTGTCTGCTGGCTTGATGACTATGTCCTGTCATTCCTTTAATGATTTCAGGGCTTTGGTTGATTTTGTGAAAAGTTACAATGCTGGACCAGTTTGGATTTGATTTTGCTGATGTCTTTTTTGCATTTTTTTAGTAGAATTCAACTTCACTGGATGTGTTGGAGGGTGGTTGGCGGAGCACTGGGATTAGAAACAGTCAAGTGAAAATGTCAGAGTTCTGTGGTGGTGGGGGCCTGGGTGTGTTTCGAGTATCGCCATTCAGCGAAGTTTCCTAAAAAAAAAGAAATCTTTCCACATCAAGGTGGTTCTGATACTTAGTGGCAAAATAGGGACAAGTTGTTCTTTCACAGTAGTCTTGGATGCCTTGGCTTAGTGGTTCTTGGTGGAGTTGGTCAGTGTTGTTGTTCGATGGTGGAGATCAGTAATGTTGTCTACCTTCATTGTAGTTGCTGGTGTTGCTGACATCTTCCTCCGCGGTGGGTTAGAACCAGTTGTCGAATCCAGAGGACATCAGGGCGTTGGCGAGCATCCTCATGGGCTGTGTCCCAAAGGTTGGGTGCTGCAGTAGAAACTCCAGCAGGTATAGTTGGTGTGTTCGTCTGTAGTCTCTGATGGCAGTCATGGTGTAGGGGAGGGCGGTGCAGTCGCCGAGGGCGTGGTGCAGCGAGGCCTCTGCCCAACACTGGCAGGTTAGGTTCAGGAAGACACAACTGTGGTATCCTGTCAGGATTCATCCCTTGGGGCAATCGGAGGCCAGCTTATGCTTGTGACGTGACGCTTGACAACACCATCCCATCAGTCCCACTAAAACACCAAACCAAAAAACAGATTTCAAATCTATGCCCACTCTCCCCTCTCAACCCCCCCCCCCCCCCCCCCCCCCCCCCCCCCTCTCTCTTGCTTGGGACAGTGAAAAATTGCGTCACGGTAAATGCGTGCCGCTTTTCGTTCTTATCAGCCTACCTCCCTTCCCCCCCCTCTCAACCCTCCCTCCCCATGCGGTGCGACACTAACAGCGTGCAGCGTGGGGCGTGCGTTCTAACAATAGCCCGTCTCACCCCCCCTCCCCCCCCCCCCCCTCTACCCCGCGCCGACACAAAGGCATGTTGCCGCGTTCTCCACCCACCACCACCACCACCCCCACCCCCATCCCCTTTCATACCTACGGCCCCTGCACGTCCTCGCAGACACCTATGCGGATGCATAAATTAACTGGGGCTCAACGGCCAGCTATACGGATGCATAAATTATCCCGTGCCGATTAGGTTCAAACAATTTCCGAGGTGATTGGGTACAAAGACTAAATCCCTCCCCCCCTCTCACCCCTGATCGGTAAATGACAGTTTGTCGAAATTTGATTCGGCAAGCAAGAGGTTCATATAGCAGACACACACAGGCGCAATTCACTGACCCCTCAGGACTGCCTGTAGACAAGAGCAGAGGAAGACAAAGGGACAGAGAAGGCCTAGGAAACTCTTGGTAAACTCCTTGATCTCAAGTCATTCCCTGTTCATTCCCAGGAAAAGTGAGTTGGAACTCTGTTTTACATTTTTGAATCTATGTATTGATTTTATGTATGCTGTGTGTGTTAGCATTGTAACTCTGTACAAATGCTTAGCAACATTTATCAAACTGATGAATGATTATTTTGTGTAGTAGTTTGCTTGCCATCATATGGCAAAAGCTCTCTCCCAGTGGTTTTGATTCTTTGTTAACAATCTGACCACTGCTCTTTGTGTTCACCCTGACTTTTGTCAGTGTGCAACTCTGTCTGTTAAGATAATAATTCAATGATTATTTTGATCAGGAAAACAGTATGCCTGTGCTAGGTAAAAACTGCTACTCTGATTTATAAATACTGGTGATTATTGGAATGATTTGTAGTGTGTGACTTTAAGTCTACACCACATGGTGTACTTGGACTAAGCATAGCCCAAGTCAGTGTGATTTAATTCATATGAAACATGGAAGAGTTGTTTAACTAAAACTGTAACATTGTATTACTGTCTCCTACCCTTTTGTAAGCTTAACTTAGCCATTAAACAAAAGTGGAGGTTAATAGTTATAGCAGAAACTCTACCATAGAGAAAACTTTGCTGGCTGAGTCTCACAACCCTTCTGAAAGAAAGAGGAAAAGGGTAAATGTGTGTGCACTCGACAGACCAGCCACCAGATTCTCATCTACAGATCAGTTCTCTTTATCGCAGAACTGGGATCCTGGTCACGCTACACATTGCGACTGAACCAGAAGCTGGGACTTCGCCGGAAACCAGGGCGACACCAGACAACAAATCTACACCAGTGGGGCAGTCACCAGCCACAGGAGAGAGAACAACTGTCTTCTCCGAAGCAAAGCTAAGTTTGCTTACCACCTGGACTCAAACCCATCAGACCCTTACCCTCACTTTATGATGAAACAGTGAGAACCTGTCTATGGTATTAGCAAGCAGGGTGGATGTATAATAACCATATACATTCAGTGTAACTTAGACAGAACCCCTGTATGCCAACTTAAGCTTGCTGCACAGAGTGCAAGCGAGTAAAGTAGGAGTGAGGAAGGACCCCTCATTGTGGTAGTCCAATGAGAACTGAAACACAGCCTATGGAAGTGTCACGCCATTTCTTATCTATGTATAAGTAATAAAAGTTGATGTGTGAAAGTGCACTTAACTTGTGTCAGTTCCCTGTTGTTCAATCGAATGTTGAATGTTTGAACTTCTCTCTTCAATTCTGTATCTCGGAGCTATAAGTACTTGTAATTAATAGTACAGGCCTAAGGAAAATTATCTCAGAGCCAGTCTTCCGTATTTTACCAATACCCGGAACAAATAAAAATTTCTTTGATGACTAGTACCGGAAAGTTGTTCCCCTAGAGGACCCACCTACCACTCATATCCATCTCGTCACAATGCTTGAGCCCATCTTGTGAACAGTTTGAACCGCGTGCATTTCAGAGCTGTTGTCAACGTTCTGGTCTGTCTCACGCTTGGTAGAAGGAGAGAGAACCGACACTGTCTGGGCCGCAAGATTGCTCCATGACAATACATGAGTATTGTTGCAGAGAAGTCCGCCCCGTAGTGTCCTGATCACGAGGGCAGCACTTGCAGCGCACTTGCTGTGGTGTTGCTTTGGGACCTGTGGCTTGTGAGACGAAGAACTCAGACTCGGCAGCGACCTCGCGACGTGTACTAGTAGTTTTGTTTGGTTGTCGCTGCAAGCAGCCGCCATCTTGTCTGTTGTCAACGCGCGATGGGCAAAATTATGGGGAAAATTGGCCGCTGGTCGTGGGAAAATGAATTCCTGAGAGAAAAAAAAAAAGGAAAAGATTCCAGATCTCGCTACAGCATCCCGCTGTTTCGAGTGCGAAACTGGATGTGATGATCTGAGTCTGAAACGGTTCAAGAACAGTTAGTTCTGCTCGAAGCCGTCCACTGTGAAAATGCATGAAAACCCCTGTGAACCATTCAGACCGACGTGTGAACACTTGCCATGTGTAAATACTTCGGCTAAACACTCACTGATGACGGTCCTTGTACAACAGAAATCAAGGTCAGATGAGCTCTGGCCACACCAGCCATGGCAAAGCTCACAAAGCTGTGGACAAACAACAAAATCAGCTTCTCTATCAGACTCAAGCTATACAAAGCCCTCGTCCTCTCAGTCTGCCTGTACGGGTGTGAGAGCTGGACCTTGAGCTGGCGAGAAGGATACAGGCCTTTAAAAAATGATGGCCTGCAGAAGACTGTTCCACATCTCCTGGACAGAGTGCAGAACCAGCGACTCCTATCTGAGAGCAGGTGGCCACACACTGGCAGGACCACAGGAAGAGAAAGCTGATGCGGTTTGGCCACAGTGACTCGACACGACTCGCTGGCAAAGACAATCCTGCAAGGCACTCTTGAAGCAGGTAGGCACAGAGGCAGAGGGAGGGGGGAGGAGGAGCGGAGGGAACTCTGAGTGCTGTTAACCACACGATGGTACACTATAGCGGTCCTCGCGTACACAGCGCTTCCGTTAGTCTGGTGTGTTAAGCTACACGACTCTGGTGTCTAAAAGAGCATGGCTCGTAGGTTCAAGGTCGTGAGCGAAACTAAGCGGCTTGTCTCTGTTCCACCGCCATCCTAAAGGGCAAGTGTACTTTGAGGCTGGCTGGAGTACTGTTGGGTACGGGGGTTCTTAGGTACTATGGGTGCGGGAGTTCAAAGGGTCAAAGGTACTGTGTGTTTGGGGGGGGTTCATAGGTTCATAGGAACTATGGGTGCGGGGGTTCATAGGTACTGTGGGGGTTCATAGGTGCTATAGGTATGGGGGGTTCATAGGTACTATGGGTGTGGGGCTCATAGGTACTATGGGTGTGGGGGTTCATAGGTGCTGTGAGTGTGGGGTTCATAGGTGCTATGGTGTGTGGCGGTTCATAGGTGCTATAGCTGTGGGTGTTCATTGGTATTATGGGTGTGGGGGTTCATTGGTACTATGCATGTGGAGGTTCATAGGTGCTATGGGTGTGCGGTTTTTATAGGTACTATGGGTGTAGGGGTTCATAGGTTCTATGGGTGTGGGGGTTCATACGTACTATGGGTGTGGAGTTTATGGATGCGGAGGTTCTTAGTACTATGGTGTGTGGCGGTTCATAGGTGCTATGGGTGTGGGGGTTTTTATAGGTACTATAGGTGTAGGGGTTCATAGGTTCTGTGGGTGTGGGGATTCATAGGTTCATAGGTACTATGGGTGCAGGGGTTCATAGGTACTATGGGTGCAGGGGTTCATAGGTACTATGGGGTGCAAGGGTTCATAGGTACTATGGGTGCAGAGGTTCATAGGAACTATGGGTGCAGGGGTTCATAGGTACTATGGGTGCAGGGGTTCATAGGTACTATGGGTGCAGGGGTTCATAGGTACTGCTGGTGCAGAGGGGGTTCATAGGTACTATGGGTGCAGGGGTTCATAGGTACTATGGGTGCAGGGGTTCATAGGTACTATGGGTGCAGGGGTTCATAGGTACTATGGGTGCAGAGAGGGTTCATAGGTTCTATGGGTGCAGGGGTTCATAGGTACTATGGGTGCAGGGGTTCATAGGTACTATGGGTGCAGGGGTTCATAGGTACTATGGGTGCAGGGGTTCATAGGTACATAGGTACTATGGGTGCAGGGGTTCATAGGTTCATAGGTACTATGGGTGCAGGGGTTCATAGGTACATAGGTACTATGGGTGCAGGGGTTCATAGGTTCATAGGTACTATGGGTGCAGGGGTTCATAGGTACATAGGTACTATGGGTGCAGGGGTTCATAGGTTCATAGGTACTGCTGGTGCAGAGGGGGTTCATAGGGTCGAGTGCGAAACTGAGCAGCATATCTGTGTTCTGCCACTCCCCCCTCCTCCCACCCCCACCCCCCCCACCCCCACCCCCCGCGCGCCCCATACAGCGCAGCTTCCTCTGAGGCTGGCTGTGAACGCTGTATTCTACTCCCTCCCCCCCCCCCCCCCCCTTTTACAGGACAGCTTCCTTTGAGGCTGGCTGGGAACGCCGTGGTCTGCCCCCCCCCCCCCTCCCCCACCCCGTACAGGACAGCTTCCTTTGAGGCTGGCTGGGAACGCTGTGTTCTCCATCCCCCCCCCCCCCCCCCCCCCCCTTACAGAACAGCTGTCCTTTGAGACTGGCTGTGAACGCTGTGTTTTCCCCCCACCCCACCCCCCTTACAGGACAGGTGTCCTTTGAGGCTGGCTGGGAACGCTGTGTCCCCCCCCCCCCCCCTTTACAGAACAGCTGTCCTTTGAGGCTGGCTGTGAACGCTGTGTCCCCCCCCCCCCCCCTTTACAGAACAGCTGTCCTTTGGGGCTGGCTGTGAACGCTGTGTTTCCCCCCACCCCACCCCCCTTACAGGACAGGTGTCCTTTGAGACTGGCTGGGAACGCTGTGTCGCCCCCCCCCCCCCCCCCTTTACAGAACAGCTGTCCTTTGAGGCTGGCTGTGAACGCTGTGTTCTGCCCCCCTTACAGGACTGCTGTCCTTTGAGGCTGGCTGTGACCGCTTGTCTCAGAGTACACTGGGAGCGACTGCAGGTCAGCCGGCTCGTCCTCGCCGGCTCCACAAGATGGCGTCGCCCTCAATGTCGGCGAGTGCCCAGATTCCTAGCCGGCCACACGCCACAATTAGGGAGCTCCACCAAACCGCTACTATACATCTCTTGGGTTGTCCACCAAACCGCTACTATACATCTCTTGGGTTGTCCACCAAACTGCTACCATACATCTCTTGGGTTGTCCCACCAAACCACTACTGTACATCTCTTGGGTTGGCCACCAGACCGCTACTATACATCTCTTGGGTTGTCCACCAACCACTACTGTACATCTCTTGGGTTGGCCACCAGACCGCTACTATACATCTCTTGGGTTGTCCACCAAACCACTACTGTACAGCTCTTGGGTTGGCCACCAGACCGCTACTATACATCTCTTGGGTTGTCCACCAAACCACTACTGTACATCTCTTGGTTTGGCCACCAGACCGCTACTATACATCTCTTGGGTTGTCCACCAAACCGCTACTGTACATCTCTTGGGTTGGCCACCAGACCGCTACTATACATCTCTTGGGTTGTCCACCCAAACCGCTACTGTACAGCTCTTGGGTTGTCCACCAAACCACTACTATACATCTCTTGGGTTGTCCACCAAACCGCTACTGTACATCTCTTGGGTTGTCCACCAAACCACTACTGTACATCTCTTGGGTTGTCCACCAAACCGCTACTATACATCCCATGGGTTGTCCACCAAACCACTGCTATACATCCCAGGAGAACCACTACTATACATCCCATGAGAACCACTACTATACATCCCATGAAACCACTACTATACATCCCATGAGAACCACACTACATGCATCCCATGGGCTGTCCACCAAACCACTACTATACATCCCATGAGAACCATTACCATACATCCCATGAGAAACCACTACATGCATCCCATGGGCTGTCCACCAAACCACTACTATACATCCCATGAGAACCATTACCATACATCCCATGAGAACCACTACATGCATCCCATGGGTTGTCCACCAAACCACTACTATACATCCCATGCAGGCGTTTTGAGGCGCAGCCTAAGTTTGAGCGAGAGCTTGGTATCAGATATGATACTGGATCAAACGAACAACCCCACCAGCCATTATTCTTTGGTAAGGGGGGGGGGGGGGGGGAGGGAATTCCTACCGATGATATCAGTCACAGTCTTTCAGCACGTCACCTTCCCCATAGCGGACGTGGTATTGCAGGCCACGGCATTCACCCGTGACCTTGTCTTTGCTTCAGGTGGTTTTTCCCCCAAGTCGTCCCATTCCTTTCATTGTAATCTGTGTGCTTGAAACCACCTGGCGTGTGCCTTGATGGGCACGTGGAAGGAAATCACGGGAATCAACTTTCAGGCACGAGGCAAATTCTCCACACAATCTCATTGTGGAAATGCTCGACTCTTAAGCACGGCCTTGTCGCTTGCCTTTCAGGTGTGTAGCCAGCAGACTCCAAACTAGGCGTGAGTATCCATCAAGCATATTTGCCCGTTCCATTTCTACAATGGGTAACTGTCTAGGGTTACAACAGACTGCATTTGTGGCATTTCTACAATGGGTAACGGTCGAGGGTTAAAGAAGACTGCACTTGTGGCATTTGCAGCCCCTAAGAAAAGCTTCCCCCCCCCCCCCCCCCCCCTCCCCCCCCCTCCCCCATCCATTCCTTTTTGTAAGTTATGAGGCAAGGTGCTTTTTTGTTGTTCTTTTTTTTTTTTTTTTTTTTTCAAATCTGATTAATCACCTAATATTCCAGTGACTGATCAGAAACGTTGATGTTGTCTGTGCGGTTTACTCTCCATATTACCAAGGATTTCAAACCTGGAGATGCTCGCTTTTCTTTTTTCTTCTCTTTTTGTTTTCCAGAAATGTTCATGTAACTTGCACAAAACGGAGAGGGGAAAGAATGCGATAAAGGAAACAGTTGGGCAGTTTTGACTGCGCTCAATGAATACAAGCTGCGTCCCCTGCAAGATGCTGCGTCCCCTGCAGATGCTGCGTCCCCTGCAGATTCTGCGCCTCTTCCTTGGCACAGCTGACGTCCCGCCCCCCCCCCCCCCCCCCCTGCCCCCCCCCCCCCCCCCCCCCCCCCCCCCCCCCCCCCCCCCCCCCGTGGTCTAGCTCGGTCCCTCATTGGGCTATCAACAGCTCAGCTGTCGTGGATCAGGCAGCTTTGTGTCTCCATTTGGCACACAGTTCTGTGGGTGTTGGTGGCTTCGGGTTTTTTTTGTTCTTCAGGGTTGGCTTCTCCCCTACGGTCTTCTCCACCCCCACCCCCACCCCCCCCCCACCCCCCACTCCCGCCTTCTAATACTGTAACAACTGTTGGAGGTTTCTGTGTGATATAGTGCGAGCTACACCAAGAAAACAAAACAAAGCAAAACAAACAACAACAAAAACAATTCCTTCTTTCACGACACGAACTTGAGCTATGAGAACCTGTGAGGCTCGCTGACATTGTTGTCTCACTCTTTCCTTGGGGAGGTGGGAGGGAGGAGGAGAGGAGGGGGAGGATGAGGAGTAGTAGAGCGAACGGGAGGGGCGAGGGAAGGAGGTGGAAGAGTGGGGGGGGAGGAGGGGGAGGGGTGGGTTGGGGGGGCGTGCCGCGTGCGAACAAGGAGCTTGACATTCAATTGGACCTGTCCTCCAAAATCAATACGCAGACAGTTTAGGAGGAGAAACTGGGAGAGAGAGAGAGAGAGAGAGAGAGAGAGAGAGAGGATCCCCCCCCCCCCCCCCCTCCTCCCGTCCTTTCGTGTTGAGCAAGGCGAATGCTTGTCTGTCAGTCCCGGAAGAGAGTGGCGCCTGTTTCCGGTGTGGGCACGGGTCGTGATTGGTCAGGCTGACGCATGCCAGGGCGGGAAGTGGGGGGTGGGGTGGGGTGAGAGGGGGCTGATGGAGGACGAGCGGGTCAGCATTAGGTCTCTGATGAGGTGGGAAGTGGCGGAGTGGGGGGGGGGGGGGGGGTTGGGAGGGTGAAGGGGGGGGGGGGGGCAGGGTTGGTTGTTGTTTATTGACTGACACGTGTGCTGTCGGTCTTCATTTATTGCTGGAAGGGGTGGGTGGGGATGTCTTGTGATGTCTGTCTGTCTGTCTGTCTGTCTGTCTGTCTGTCTCTCTCTCTCTCTCTCTCTCTCTCTCTCTCTCTCTCTCTCTCTCTCTCTCTCTCTCTCTCTCTCTCTCTCTCCAAGCTTTTGCATACAAAAAGTATGTATGTGTGAATCATGTTCTCCATAATCTTGTGTGCCTATCATTTTTTTCTCCTCTTAATTTTTTTCTTTTTTTTTTTTTTTTTTATTTTTTTTTTAATCTCATCACATGGTTTAGGTTGGCAAGGACAGTAAGGAAAAATAGGCTTTGCCTAAAATAGCAAACCTGATC
>JADBJO010002278.1:45446-65446 GCA_016801955.1 Conus betulinus
CCCACAACCTCTCAGCCGGGCAGTCTGCGACGCTGACCTTTGAAAAATCTCGACGGCCCTGAATGAAGCTGGTGGTTTGATGACATGGGAGTCGGAATAGCTGACCTCGTGGGGCGCCTGATTCCACACCCTGACAGTCCCAGGGTTAAGGTGCAGAGATTTTTTTTTTCCCTCCGAAGTTGACAACGGCTCCGACTGTAATTCCCGAAAAGTGAGTTCGTGTCTTGTGGAGAACTGCTCTGTCAGGCTCACCTGCACTACATGTATGGGCGTGCAGGTAGTGGGACGCAGTCCTTGCGCGCTCACGGTGTCCCCTGCACACAAACGAAAGTGGTGCCTGCCTCTCCCAATGCTTGTGCGCAGGTTTTACATTTGGCTTGAAGTGGACGATCAAAGCAAGAAAGGTGGAGGACCTACGTCTCCCCCCACCCCCCACCCCCATCCTACTCCTACTCCCCTCCCATTCCTGCCTGACACCCCCACTCCGCCCGCCTTCGATTCTAATGTTCTGTTCCAAACATCACGCCTGCACCAACGGTCCAATAGCAAGAGGTCAGTGTGAATCCCGGCATTCAGCCCGTTTGGGCCGTCAGCTCAATGGCCACACGCCACAATTAGGTTTTTGGCACGAAACCAATATAGATATCAATCCATGTCGGCGTTTTTAGACCTACCATAATTTTGAGCCAACATTTAATGTTAGACTGATAAGTAACCATAAGAACAACTCCCCCACCAATTACTTCCCTTGTTTGGGGGGATTTCCATCAATGACATCACGTACAATCTTCAAATGCGTGACCTTTCCCCTTCAGGCTTTTGCACTCACCCGTGACCCTGTCTTGGCGCCAGGTGGAAGCCGCCAAACTAAGCCCATTCCTCTGATTTTCATCTGTCTGCTTGGAACCACCTGGATTGTACCTTTGATGGCCATAGGAAAGAAAAGGAGGAAAATCCAATCTTCAGACACCAGAGAAAGATTTCAAAACAATCTAATTGCGCCAGTCTATGATTACTCGAATCCTTACGCACGGCCTTGGCGCATTCATTTTCTGGTTTGCAGCCACTGCCTCCCCCCACCATCGCCCACCTCCCACCCTCAACTCCTCTGCTCCCCCCCTCGTAAAAGCGCGGCACCGTGTAGTGGCCATCACATGCCAGCCTGTATGTCTCCACTGATCCACGACATCCAGTTCCAATTCACGGCCTCCGACAACAGGGCTGGAGATCACCGAAGACAGTGGGAGTCAGGGGCTTTTTAGTTAGTGAGTTTAATTAGTTAGTTAATTAGTTGGTTAATTAGTTAGTTAATTAGTCAGTCAGTCAGTCAATTAGTTCTTAGTCAGATCATTGTTGGTTGGTTAGTCAGTCAGTCTGGTCTGTCTGTCTGCCTGTCTGTCTGTCAGTTAATCAGTCAGTCAGTTGGTTAGTTGCTAAGTTAGATACCTGGTTGATTGTTGGTTGGTTAATTAGTTAGTTAGTTGCCTAGTTAGTTAATCAGTCAGTCAGTTAGTTAATTAGTCAGTCAGTCAGTTAGTTATTTAAGTAGGTCACGTGCAGGCTGCCCACTCTCCAAAGGCACAAGTTCGCAATTTCAAGAGAGAAGAGACAGGTGCAACCTATCCAACTCTACACTGATACCACCAAAACGACAACACGTTAAGATGGGGGGGGGGGGGGGGGGTATCTAACACTATACTGATACCACCAGAACAACAACACGTTAAGATGGGGGGGGGGGGGGGGGGGATCTAACACTATACTGATACCACCAGAACGACAACATGTTAAGATGGGGGGGGGGGGGGGGGGGGGGGGGGGGGTAAAACTAACACTATACTGATACCACCAGAACGACACACGTTAAGATGGGGGGGGGGGGGGGGGGGGTATCTAACGCTATACTGATACCACCAGAACAACAAACATGTTAAGATGGGGGAGGGGGGGGGGGGGGGCGGGGGAGGGGAGGGGACCTATCTAACACGATAACACGTTAAGATAGGGGGGGGGGGGGGGGGGGGGGGGGGGGAGGGAACCTATCTCACACTACACTAATACCACCCAGAACGACAACACACGTAAGGGGGGGGGGGGGGGGCGGGGGGTCTTGTCTAACACCACACTGACACCACCAGAACGACAACACGTTAAGATGGGGGGGGGGGGGGGGGGGCTATCTAACACTACACTGATACCACCAGAATGACAACACGTTAAGACGGGGGGGGGGGGGCTATCTAACACTACACTGATACCACCAGAATGATAAACGTTAACGTTAAGGGGGGGGGGGGGGGGGGGGGGGGGGTATCTATCTAACACTACACTGATACCACCAGAATGACAACACATTAAGATGGGGGGGGGGGGGGGGGGGGGGGGAATGGGGGGGGGGGGGGGGGGGGGGGGGGGGGGGGGGTTAAGATGGGGGGGGGGGTGGGGGGGGGGGGGGGGGACCTATCTAACACTACACTGATACCACCAGAACGACAAACGTTAAGATGGGGGGGGGGGGGGGGGGGGGGGGGGGGGGCCCTATCTAACCACTACGCACTGATACCACCAGAACGACAAACACGTTAAGATGGGGGGGGGGGAGGGGATCTAACACTACACTGATACCACCAGAACGACAACACGTTAAGATGGGGGGGGGGGGGGGGGTGGGGAGGGGGGGGGCTATCTAACACTACACTGATACACCAGAACGACAACACGTTAAGATGGGGGGGGGGGGGGGGGGGGGGGGGGGACCTATCTAACACTACACAGATACCACCAGAATGACAACACGTTAAGGGGGGGGGGGGGGGGGGGGGGGTCTTAACACTATACCTGACACCACCAGAACGACATGTTAAGAGGGGGGGGGGGGGGGCTATCATTACACTGATACCACCAGAGAACAAAAAACGTTAAGATGCGGGGAGGGGGGGGGGGGGGACCTATATCTGTGTCTCCCTCCTGTCTGTCTGTCTGTCCTGTCTGTCCTCTCTCTCTCTCTCTCTCATCTCTCTCTCTCTCTCTCTCTCTCTCTCTCCCCCCCCCCCCAGTTCCTGATTGGAGGTGGGTGAATCAGTCACACCACTGTGTCGGGGCTGTGGGCCGTGGCCTCGCCCCATCCCTGGCTCCTCGGGGTCTTCAGGCCTTGTTGTCGGAGGCCATAAACACTAATTGCACGTAGGGGGGGGGGCCGATGAAACAAGCTGACACGTTATCTCCCTTGGCTGCCTCCAGCTTTGGAAGAGCATGACAGAAAGTGATTTGGCGGGCAATAACTCTGGTGGTCACGGTGATTGATGACGGCAGTAGCTCCCCTTGCAAAGAGAGCTTTGGCTGGGGGCATTTATGGGGGGAGTAATTAAGACGAAAGTACCGTGGGGCACCTGGGATTGACCTCCCCTGGATTTTTTCCCCAGCTATTCGCGTACTGGCTTTTGCTATTTCTGACTTGGTGGTAGAAAAACCATTCTGTCTTTGTCTGTCTCTGTCTCTGTCTCTCTCTCTCTCTGTCCTGTGTGTCTGTGTCTGTGTGTGTCTGTGTCTGTGTGTGAATGAATTTGCAAGGCGTTTTAATGAGTTTAGTTTTGTCCTGACTACACAAACAGAGAAACACACACATGCTCTCTCTCCTCTCTCTCTCTCTCTCTCTCTCTCTCTCTCTCTCTCTCCTCTCTCTCTCTCTCTCTCTCTCTCTCGCTCTCTCTCTCTCTGGCTCTCTCTCTCATCTCTCTCCTCTCTCTCCTCTCTCTCTCTCTCTCTCTCTCTCTCTCTCTCTCTGACTGTGACTGTGGGTTTGTTTGTTTTGCAGGCTACGGGCACAGCACGCCCCAGACGTACGGCGGCAAGATCTCTTCTGCATGTTCTACGCCATCTCGGGCATCCCGCTGTGCATCGTGATGTTTCCAGAGCGTGGGCGAGCGCCTCAACACCTTCGTCACCTTCCTGCTGAAGCAGATCAAGAAGGGCTTCAAGCTGCACAACACCGACGTGTCCCAGACCAACCTCATCCTCATCGCCTCAAACCTCTCCGCCATCGTCTTCACCACCGGGGCCCCGCCTTCAGACATTTTGAGGTGGAGGGGTCGGGGGGGGTCGGGGGGGGGGGGGGGGGGGGCGGGGGGGGGGGGGGCGGACGGGAGGGGGGGGCGGGAGGAGGCGGAGGGTGGGAGGAGGAGGAGGGGGGTGGGGGTCGAGGTGGGTGGGGGAGGGGTGGGGGTGACGGGGGTGGGGGGGGTGGGGGGAGGTTGGCGGGAGGAGGCGGAGGGTGGGAGGAGGGGGGGGGGGGAGACGGAGGAAGGAGAGAGGGGGAGGATGTGGAGGGGGAGGGGGAAGGAGGGGGAGGAGACGCTTGTGGGGGGGGGGGGGGGGAGGCAGGGAGGGGGGAGGGGTAGACGGGAAGTGGGGGACGGGAGGGGGGGCGGGGAGGGGGGATGGCGGCGTGGGGGTGGGGCGGGAGGGGGGGGGTCAGGGCTGGAGGGAGAGGGGGGGAGGCGCGTTTGGGGGGGGGGGGGGATGGAGGGCAGGGAGGAGGGGGGGGGGGGTAGAGGGGGAGTGGGGGACGGGAAGAGGGGGTGCGGGAGGGGGTGGATGGTGGCGGCGTGGGGATGGGGGGGGGGACGGGAGGGTGGGGGTCAGGGGCCGGGAGGGAGAGGAGGGAGGCGCGTGGTGGGGGGGGGGAGGGGAGGGCAGGGAGGAGGAGAGGGGGAGGAGGTGAAGTGTGTGTGTGTGTACCCTGTGTACATCTCCACTAGATACACTTCCTTTCGTCGTACTTTTCAGCAGGAGAACAGGCAGCTATATGGCGGTGTCACGCCTGCCCCATTTCCCCTGAATGATCGGCATCTATATGGCGGTGTCACGCCCGCCCCATTTCCCTGAATGATCGGCATCTATATGGCGGTGTCACGCCCGCCCCATTTCCCCTGAATGATCGGCATCAATATGGCGGTGTCACGCCGCCCCATTTCCCCTGAATGTCGGCATCAATATGGCGGTGTCACGCCCGCCCAATTTCCCCTGAATGATCGGCATCTATATGGCGGTGTCACGCCCGCCCCATTTCCCCTGAATGATCGGCATCTATATGGCGGTGTCACGCCCGCCCCATTTCCCCTGAATGATCGGCATCGATATGGCGGTGTCACGCCCGCCCAATTTCCCCTGAATGATCGGCATCTATATGGCGTGTCATGCCCGCCCAATTTCCCCTAATGTGTGACCACGTGCCGTTGTTGTGACTATAAGTGTCGTCGTTGTGACCAACGTGTCGTTGTGACCACGTGTCGTTCTGACCAAGTGTCCTTATGACCACATGTTGTGACCAAATGTCGTTGTGACCGCAGGTCGATGTGACCAAATGTCGTTTGTGACCAAGTGTCGTTTTGACCAAGTGTCGTTGTGACCACGTGTCCTTGTGACCAAGTGTCCTTGTGACCGCTTGTTATGACCAAGTGTCGTTGTGACCACGTATCGTTGTGACCACGTGTCGTTGTGACCACGTGTCGTTACGGAACACGTGTCCTTGTGACCAAGTGTCGTTGTGACCACGTGTCGTTGTGACCAAGTGTCATTTCGACCACGTGTCATTGTGACCATGATTTTCAGTATTTTACCAAAGAATGGTAGACTTGCCGACATGACCACATGCCGATCTGACCATATGCCGACATGACCACATGCCGACATGACTACATGCCGACATGACCCCATGTTGTGTGGACCACATGTCTTGTGACCCAGTGGCTCACAACGGCATGTGGTCACATCAGCATGTGGTCACATCAGCATGTGGTCACATCAGCATGTGGTCACATCAGCAAGTCTCCCAGTCTTTGGTCAAATACTGAAAATCATAGTCACAGCGACACTTAGTTCACAACGACACTTGGTCACAAACACTTGGTCACAACGACACTTGGTCAAAACGACACTTGGTCACAACCACATGACCCAATATCCATGGACATGGGCTCTGTCTACGATTCGCTTCATTGACCATCGCATTGTGTCCGCCCGTGGTCAGTCTGAGTGACCAGCTACTGTGTTGTGTGTCCACCCAGGGTTGGTCTGAGTTGACTAGCTAAGTGTTGGTGTGTCCACCGCTGAGTTGACTAGCTACCATGCTGTGTGTTCACCAGGGTTGGATCTACATCGACTGATTCTACTGCTGCTTCCTTTGGAATTGCATGTAGATCCAGGGTTGGATCCGTGATGACTGTGTCTGCCATTGCTTCGTTTGGCTTGGTTTTGCTGAGCAGTGGTGGATCTCTACAGACTCTTTTGGCTTGGTGTACTGAACCAGTGATGGATTTTATATTGGCCCTTTCTACTTTTGCTTCAGTTGGTGTTGTGTGTTGACTCCAGGTTGAATTCATATTGACTGCTTCTATGCTGTGCTTCATTCGCATTGTTCGTTATCTCAGAGTGGATCTATGTTCACTCTCTCCTGCGATGGCTTATTTTAGTATTGTGTGTTATATCAGGGTTGGATGTATATTGAGTCTCCTACTGTTGCTTCATTGTGCACTGTGTTTTGTCTCAGGGTTGGATCTATATCGACTCTCTTTCTACTATTGCTTCATTTAACCACTGTGTTTTGTATCAGGGTTGGATCTATATCGACTCTTTCTCATATTGCTTCATTTAACCACTGTGTGTTTGTCTCAGGGTGGATCTATATCGACTCTTTCTACTATGCTTCATTAATAACCACTGTGTTTTGTCTCAGGGTTGATCTATATCGACTCTTTCTACTATTGCTTCATCACGCTGACCACCATTGGGTTTGGTGACTATGGGCTCTACAGCAAAACAATATGCTGACCCCACCAGGTGAGTGCGTGCATTCATGGGTGTGTGTGGTGTGTGTGTGTGTGTGTGTGTGTGTGTGTGTGTGTGTGTGTGTGTGTGTGTGTGCGTGTGTGTGTGGGTGGGGGTTGTGTCTGTGAAAATGTGTGTGTGCGTGCGTGCGTGTGTGGTGTGTGTGTGTGTGTGTGTGTGTGTGTGTGTGGTGTGAGGGTTGAGTGGGTGTTGTGTGTTTTGTGTGCTTGCGTTGGGGGGGGGGGGGGGGGGGTTCTTCTTATTCGTTTTTTTTTAAATGGTGTTCTGTGAGAGAGATTGAGAGAGAGAGAGAGAGATTTTCCCCCCAGTACAGTTAAGATGTTAATTTGTTTTATTGTTACAATTTCTGATTTTATCATTTCATCTAAAAATGTTAATCGCTTCCCTGTTAATTTTCCTTTGTGATTTTTTATGTCATTCAGATGTTTATTTGGAATAATTTCGTTTTCTCATTAATTTATAAGACTTTTTTTTAAAATGTCATTACAACTGACACAGTGAATGGTTTCAGTCAGTCAGTTTGGTGTGTGTGTGTGTGTGTGTGTGTGTGTGTGTGTGTGTGTGTGTGTGTGCCGTGCGTGCGTGGCGTGCAGTGCGTGCGTGTGTGCGTGTGTGCGTGCGTTGTGTGTGTGTGTGTGGTGTGTGTGTGTGTGTGGTGCACGCGCGTGGATGCATGTGAGTGTGTGCGCATGCGCATGTTTTGTGTGTGGTGTGTGTGCATGTGTGCTTGTGTGTGTGTGTGTGTGTGTGTGTGTGTGTGTGTGGTGTGTGTGGTGTGTCTGTTGTGCGTGTGCACGCACGCATGCGTGTGTGTGTATGTGTGGTGCGTGTGTGTGTGTGTGGTGTGTGTGTGTGTGTGTGTGGTGTGTGTGTATGTGAGAGAAGACAGACCGAGAGGACAGAGAGTGTGTGGTGTGTTGAGAGGGGGATATTGTGCGAGTGTGTACGTGTCCCGTGTAGAGTGTGCACGGTGCGGAAAGTGACCGCTCCAAGCAGAGAACCAAGTTAATCATGCGAGACTCAGGCCACCCAAAATACAGATGCACACACCACACACACACACACACACACACACACAACACACACACCACGCTCACCCACCCCACACACCACACACACACTACACACACACACACGCCACAGTCACACACAACACACACACACACACACACACACCACACCCACACACACACAGACCACACACACACACACACACCCAGTACACACAAATGTCCACGCACATACAAATAATCCACAGATGTACACAAACATAACACACACGGACAGCGGGCACAGTCATACATGCAGAGCAGGACCCACCCATATAACCACGCGCACACCAAATAGAGAGGCAGACAACACAAAAGCACATTGACANTTACACCCACACACAAGACACATACAGGCACACACACACCACCCACACGACACGAACACACACACCCACACACACACCCACACACCAACACACACACACACACTCAACTCACTCCCACACACAACACACACACACACACACAACACACAAACCCACACACACACACACACCACTTCGGCACACACTCTTCCGTAAACCTAGATACTCGCATCATGCTACGGAAGGTACAAATGGTGTGACATATAACATGTCAAAACTATATCGATGAAGCGAACGAGAAAAGCATTTCGAACATAAATAAGTCTTTAGCCAGGATTTGAAAAAAAAAAAAAAAAAGAAAAAGATAAGAGACAAAGCAAGGAAGAAGAGAGAAAAATGGACCTTCTCTCCGCAGAGCTAGACCAGGACCAGAGAAAGCACGCATGAAAGTAAGTCGTCCTGATGTGTTTCGGATTAGGATATTTGATCTAGACATCTGGAAGAACGTGACGGTATATATAGCTGAATAAGTGATTCTTATATATATACAAACAAATTGTTTTCAGCGCCGTATCAGTCAAGGGTGTATGAATTTGAAGAAACAAAAAACAACGGTTTAACTATTTTCTGTATGGAGGCTGCAAGTTGCATTCCACTCCGCATTTTAGCTTACATTCTGTGCCCCTGGTTTGTTTGTGGTCTGGCACTTTGTATTTTATTATATTAGTACCACCCACAACAACCAGGAGGGCATATTTGTATGTAGTGTAGCTGATGCAAGTGGAGACTGGACATCTGATCGGGCGCCGCAGGGTGAGCATTGCAGATCTGTATTTCGAACAACTAACTCGGTTTCTTTTATATTTCAGTGGCTTGAACTGCACGATTCGCTCAACGTAAATTAATATAGCTCACTAACTTCATTGTCCCTTTCTATTCCAGATTGGGGAGAGCTGGACAACAAACCTGATCAATATTAGTGATCGTTTGTTGGTCTTGTGTTGTCAGTCTGTAGTTAAGTGCAGAACAGATAAGTAAAATTTTTTTGGTACGAATTGTAAATGTAGTAGTAGAATAGTGAAAATGTACACGGGGCGGACAAGATATTAAATTAGAAGGGGGGAAGAAACTTGCTCAGCAAATTGAACTGGAACTTATGAGTCTGTGTATCTGTTTTTCTTTCAGGCGTTATTTTCCGTCTACATTCTCCAAGGTGCTACGTCTTCTATGTTCATATTTCTACATTGACTGTTTCCCCATCAACTTAGTCTTCTTTATCTGCGACCTCTTCATTTACCGTCGCACGACGTATTCCTGGACTTCGTTGTTCATCTGCTTGAAAAGAAGAAAAAAAGAAATCAATAACCAGTGGACAGAAATATTATTTATTGGAGAAATTTTTATCGTAAAAATATTCGACGTGTGTTATTTGTTCTTTGTGCATCAAAACGAAGATGTGCTTCATCTCACCAAAGCAAGATTTTCGATGCTGCATTGATCGCTCCAGAAGAGTATTCATTGTGAAGAGCTGCGTTTTTTTTTTTTTTCAATGCTGTGTTATGAGTTGTATACACGGACGGTACAGAGCAACATTCTTCAGGGAGCACTGTGTTAGCCTTCGCCATCTCATCGGTCGCCATCATTTAGGGAACTGTCATCGAGGGTGTGGACAGCTGTTTTTCCGCGGAGACTGAGCTGTAATCATCGGGAGATCTCCGCCATTTTTGATAAGTAGATTTATGTGTTTGTCTTGTCCTGTGACCCCGTTAGTTTGTATACCATCACGTGTTGTTAATAAACGTTTGTTGAATTGTAAAGTTTCGTCTGCCTTTTGGTGGTGGATGGGATATATAGCTGGTGGGTGAAAGCGCTGGAGTCAGAGTTCAATTTAACATTTAAGAAGTCACATAAGTCTGGTTTAAGCCAATTGTTGCATGCTCTGTAAAAAAAAAAATCTAGTTTAGAGTTGGTCACGGAAAAGGAGGATTATGAAAAGGAAAAATTGGGGTCTTTAGTCCTCATTACAGGTTAGGAAAGTACACCACTCAACACAACACTCATACTACAATGCCGTAACATTACACTACACTACATACACACACACACACACAACACACACACCACACACACACATACACACACACACACACAAATACACACAAACACACACACGCACACGCATACACGGCACACGCACAACACACTACACCACACACAACACAAGCACACATACGCACAAGCACACCGCACAAGCACAACGTTCACATGAATAAACACAAATTTCCACATGCTCGCTATAACGAGCAACGTGTGTGGTGTGTGTGTGTGTGTGGTGTGTGTGTGTGTGTGGTGTGCATTGCACACACCACACGTGAGCGAGCGCACACACAAACACACACACACACAACACACACACACAAACGAGCGCGCGCGCACACACGCACGTAATCACGCACGGACACACCCACGCTCTCTACCGCTGGGGCACAAAATAGCGTTACGTTCGTGAATACCATCAGCTTTCCTGACAGTATTTATTTGAGGTGTTTAAGTATATACACGCGCCCGCGTGCGCTCGCACGCACACACACACACACATACACACAAACACACACCACACACACACCACACACACACACACCACACACGCATACACACACACACACACACACACACACCACACACACACATACACACGCACGCACGCACGCACGCACGCACGGAAGGGCACACACACACACACACAACACACACACACACACACACGCGCGCGCGCGCGCAGCGCGCGCGCGCACGCACGCACGTAAGCGACGCGCGCGCGCGCACACAACACACAACACACACACACACACAGATACGCACACACACCACCAAACCACACACACACACAACACACACACAACTCACACACACACACACACACACACAGGGGGAAAGTAAGGTAAGAAATATGGGGAAAGGGGGTGCATAAGTGAGAAAAAAAGACAGGGGGTGGAGGTACTGACGGGAAAGACGAAAGAAGAAGAAGAAGAAGAAGAAAGAGCATTGCTCCAAGTCAAAAGAGATCGTAAGCTTAAGTATAAACATGCGAGTTATGTACATAAACACTATTCAAAGGTAGGCATTACATGTACAACCATAATGCAAGAAAATAACTTCACTGGAGGAAACGGGGTGTTATGCTTTGTTTTTTTACATCAACGAAATTTAAACAACATAATCTATGATACGCGCTCATGAGAGAGAGAGGAGAGGAGAGAGACAGACAGACAGACAGACAGACACAGACACAGGACAGGACAGATAGGACAAAGGGTGAACAGAGAGACACAGTGAAGGAGAGAGACGGACAGAGACAGAGAGAGAGAGAGGAGAGAGTGAAGGACTCAAGACTCGATCAGATTTTTATTCACACATGGCCTAAGCCCAGTCCTGAGTGGAATATGAACCTGCAAACTAAGTGAAAATACATAACAGATTCAAAGTAAAAAGCTAAACGAATTGTATGGTTAGTGTAACTTTCAACTTAAGCTGAAGAGAGGTAGCGCCACTGTTGGCCGTTCAATCGTGTCCTGCAACCTGCAACTGTTTCCGTGCATCTAAAACGGCATCGTCCCGCCAACAATGGAACAAATAATTCAGATGCATCAAGTGACCATGTTTTCATTGTTATAACTTCTACCGCTAATATGTTAATGAAAAGAGAGACAGGAGCAGGGTTGCACGCATCTCCTTGTTCGTAACTCTATGTTCAGGCAATGTAATCACTCAACATAGACCAACACGAAAACCGACCTCTAGCTTTGACGGGGTCCTTGTACTGCTTTTAATGCTTTGAATCATTTCCTTTTAGTATCCTTTTTCAATAGGAATTTTGCCATAGCACGTATTTTGATTTAGTCGGTCAAAGTTTTCTCCCCGAAATCTATAAATGCGACATAAATTTCCGATCGCAACCAAACTTTTGTTTCTGGGCAGAGCTAGAAAGTAAAACATGTGGTCGACTATCGAGTTGCTTAAATCAACTCGATAAATCACCTGTTGACATTGCGCTCATCCACATATTCTTGCAAGTTGTTATTTATCACACTACCAAATCAAACTTCTAACTACTAATCCCTTAAGGAAACCCTATGTAATTGTTTTGGATTATCGGTATCACCCTTTTGAAAAATAGGTCGAATAACAAGTTTTTAAACCAGTTATCAAGGAACACATCATTATTAAATAGGCTACCAAATATCTCAGAACAAAGTCTACATTTGAAGTCAT
This sequence comes from Conus betulinus, assembly GCA_016801955.1. Taxonomy (NCBI): domain Eukaryota; kingdom Metazoa; phylum Mollusca; class Gastropoda; order Neogastropoda; family Conidae; genus Conus; species Conus betulinus. Next base: position 57,922 of record JADBJO010002278.1, read on the forward strand.
TCGATTCTTACAACGCTCGGCAGTGATGCCATCGGGGCCCGCTGCTTTACGGTTTTCGGCTTTCTATCTGCGCAAGCAAATTTCTTCTTTAGATATTTGACGATTCAGGAGTCTTCGTTTCAACGCCAACTGAGTCTTCATTTATTGTGTCGTCAGTTCCACCTCCATTCAAGGCTTGTAAAATGTTGAAACATAAGAAGCATCAACAGATAGAGCTATTTTCTGAGCTGTTTTCTTTTGAAAGATGCGTTATGAACAATGTCCCCAAATTCGTTTTGGTTTGTTCACTATTGTTTCAAGTTTGTCTAGTAAAGCTTTGTTAAATTGTTTTCTCTTTCCGTTTTAGTAAATTGTTTTGTTATATCATTCCACGTCTAGCAATTACATATCATTTTTTTTCTTTTCAGTTTGTTGTTTTCTTTTTTCTTTGCAATTTTATTCAACGACGAAATATACGCAACAATCGCGGCTGGTGCTTCTTTCACGTAAGCTTACATTCTAGATCAAACCATTTACATGAACTTCCCTTGTTGTCAAATGATACACGTGTTTCAAGGATTCAGCATTTGTTTTCTTTTATTACAATCATTAAAAAAAAATCTTTAAGGGCATCATGAACATTAACATCAATCAAATCAATTGCAGGATCAAAGCGGGTCTTTTAATGTGCAAAATGAACAAGCTTCTCCAGGCTGCTGCCTACAGATTTCTTATAATTGTCCTGCCATTGATAGCTAGCCTGCTCATGTAAGAATCAATTGCCAAACAAAAAGTTCTGAGGAGGACATTAAAAAAACAAGCCTTATATCTTAAATCGTCATCGGATGATTATGTTCACCATTAACTGCAAAAAAAAAAAAAAAAATCAATCAAGTACATTGAACAACGATATCTTCAATTATTATCCGATGAGGTATATATGTATAACTGAAGGAAGCTTAAGGCAAACAACATGATGACCTAGGGTGGTGGTCACTAAATGGTGAGCGTCGTGGAGCGGATTGCAGTGAGTCAGACGGAGATCCTACAGCTTTGGGAGGACTTGACGGGGAGTGTGAGGTGGGATGAGGAGCTGACGGTTGATCGGGTGTAGGGGGGTTCGGGGTGAAGGAATTGGGGGGGGGGGGGAGAAAAGAGGGAGAGTGTCCATTCAAATTTGGGGCGTGCGTGTCGCACAGAGTGTTTTGGATGAAGCCACGACACAAACACATGCGACAGGTAGCAGGGTGTTGTGAGTGTAATTGTGGGCTTCTCGGTTCGCTGTCGTTGATTTTACGGGTCTCTTCCTGGGGCCGGGGTGGCCGGTTTCCTCTATATGTTTGCTGCGAAGAGTGCTGCGAACACGCAGGGCACTCGCACGCGCGCACCACGGGCAAAAAACACACACGGCACGGCCACACACCACTCGCGTTTTGCACACTGCACCACACACACACCACACAAACATCACAAAACCCACACACACACACACACACCAGACACACCACATCACACACACACACACCCTGCAAACGCTCAGTTTTCGTCTTCTCTTACGTTGGGCAGTTACTGATCAGTTGAAGAATCAACACAAACGTAAGATCATTATGTATCCGCAGCACAGGACCCCCAAACGGATAAGCCACGCGACCACGGACAAGCAAAACACAGACTCGGAGCAGCACGCGACAAACAGAGGGACAGCGCCATTTTGGGAGTTTTGGAAAAACCGACTCGGGTGCGTAATACACACAAACAAACATGGCGGGAAGGAAAACGTCGGCTGGGAAGCCAGGGGCGCCGCTGTGCAGATTGGTAGGCTGGGATTGGTTCACAGGGGTCTCGAAAGCCTCGAGAGCCTTCCATTGGAAACGAACGCCCTTTGCCGAGTGGGTTTCTCAATCGTGGGGGCCTTGGTGCCTTGCGAATGGTAGGTAAGAACGCGTTTTGATTCAGTAAAATGTTGTGCTCGCGCCTGTCTGTCTCTGTCTGTTGTTCTGTCCTGTCTGTCGGTCGCCCTCTGCTCTATCCCTGTCTCTTCTCTCTCTCTGTCTCTCTCTGTCTCTCTCTCTTCTCCGCCTGTCTCTCTCTCGCTCTGCTCTCGCTCTCTCATCTGGGGTGTGTGGTTGTGTTGTTGGGTGTCGTATGGTAGTGGGTGTGTAGTGTGTGGTGGTGGTGTGTGTGTGGTATGTATGTGTGTGTATGTGTAGTGTGTGGTGTTCTGTGGGTGGTTGATGTGGGGCGGTGTGTCGTGCGTTGTCCGGTTTGTTTGTAGTGGGTGTGTCTGTGGGTTATTTGTGGGTGGGAAGCGCTGCGGCGCAGCGGCGTGCCTCAGGGGGTATACCAACTGATGACCTTCTTCTCCAGTCTTGCCATTGTTTTATTTTAAACAGTATCGGGAAAGGGAAAAGGGAAACGGACCATAGACATAGTTTTGATCGTTTGTTTGAAAGGTAAGCTTTATGCGAATGCTTCGGCGGGGGTCCGGTTTTACTACGGGGACCCCCATAAAACTCAGAACCGAAGGGCTAATGGCTATATAAATCAGTTTGCTATGTGTGCGTGACGTGCTGCGTGCGTGGTGTGGGTTGTAGTGTGTGTTCAGCGCGTGCCGACCGGTCCCGTTTCGTGTTGTGCATGAGGTTGAATGTGGCGTTCTGTGGCGTGAGTAGAGCGCGCGCGCTTGTGTGGTGGTGTGTGTGTGTGTCCGCGCGCGCGAGCTCGCGCGTCGCGCCCGCCGGTACGATGGTGCGCCAGGGTTTGTGTTTACCGATATGTATCTGTCTGTCTGTCTGTCGTTTAGAGTGCAAGATAACCACAAAAAAAAAAAAAAAAAAAAAAAAAAAAAAAAAAAAAAAAAAAAAAAAATAAAAAAGAAATTGGAAAAAAAAAAAGAGGGAAGTGATGGTTTGAAAATAAAACCACCGACAAGAAGGGTTAAAGTATCGTTGCCATCACGTTCATTGCCTCTATCCACGGTGTGTGGCCCATTTTTGTGGACGTCCCCGCCGGGTTTTTTTTTTTTTTTTGTCTTTTTTTTTTTTAACTTGTGATTTCATTAGTTTTATGTTGTTTGCTTTGATTGTGTTGTTTTTTAATCATCTCTGTGTCTGTGTGTGCATCTATCCTGGTTTTCTGGTTGTCTTTGGATGGTCTGTCCGTCTGTCTGTCCCTGTCTGTCTGTCTCTCTCCTCTCCCTCCCTCTTGTGTCGTGTGTGCGTTTTTGTGTGTTGTGTGTGTGTGTGTGTTGGTTGTGTGTGTGTGTGTGTGTGTGTCTGCGCGGCGCGCAAGCATGCGGCGTGTGCGTGTGTGTGTGTGTGCGTGTGTGTGTGTGTGGTGTCACGACTCGTGTCATGTGTCGTCTCTCTCTCTCTCTCTCTCTCTCTCCTCTCTCTGACCAACACACACACCCGACACACACTCACATACACACACTCATACACACGCGCGTCTGAGGGCGGGGGGTGGGGGGGTGTTTGTGGTGCGCGCACCACACACACACACACACATACACACACACACACACGTGGCGCGCAGCACGCACACACACACCACAACACACACACCCATACACACACCACACAGGGGTGTTGGGTGGCCTTACAGTGAGCGGCACACACACGCATATATACGGGTGCCTTTTGTGAACGAAAAGCTGTAATTTAGAGAATTTGAGGGGAAATGACCCCCTTGAAACACCTAGAGCTTTTGCGGGGCTCTTTCTGTCTCTCTGTCTCTCGGACTTTCATCTCTCGCTCTCTGTCTCTCGGGTAGTCTCTCTCTCGTCGCCCTCTCTCTAGCTCTCTCTCTCTCTCCCACCCACTCACTACCACACACACACACACACACACACACACACACCCACACACACACACAAAGTCATTGTCCATTAGTCGTTATGCTATAAGTCAAACGGCTCTCTCTCTCTCTCTCGCTCCGCTACCTCCTCTCTCGCTCGCGCTCTCTCCTCTCGCTCCGCAAACCGTTTTCACACTCTTTTCCTATACTTTCCGGCCGATTCGCCTACGGCGTGTTTTCAAAGGCTCCGACGACCCGCCTTTTTTCTTTCTCTTTTCAAAGCCCCATTTGACAATGCACAGAACCGAATTGGTCCCTAAGCGTACGAATAGCCCCTTTAGAACACATTCTCCGCGCAAAATAGCTCGTCTTTTCAGCTAACGCAATGGAGACGCTGCTGTCTTCTCTTGTCTTTTTTTCTTTTTTCTTTTTTTTAAATTGATTTTCTCTGTCACATCCAAATGAAAATACGGGAGGGACAGAATACTTTCATTTTCAGTCCTTCGTTTTTTTTCAACACACACGCACGGCGGGACACGCACAACCACACACACCACACACACACACACACACACACACACCACACACACACGCACGCACGCAAAAAACACGCACGCACACACGCACGCACGCTCGCACTGCGCGCGCGCGCGCACACACACACACATACACACACGCCGCACACACACACACACACAAGTACACCACACACCCAACACACACACACACACACACACACTTTCATAATGAGAGAACGGGGAAACTATTGACAACGATATACACACTGATACACAGACACATCTGCCCACACAGCACCAAAATAGACGATGAATGTCATTTCGCTTGATGAATATACTATATAATTATGATGATTTTTCTAGCTTAAGGTTTACAAAATATGCTGGAATTTGAAACAGGAACGCAAGTTATAGTAAACCCAAGTGAGTGGCTCGTAGGCCCCCATCTTGAGCGCTTTATTCAGTCCGGTCAAACCTCAGATATGATCCTGTTAATAAATGATCTTGATAGAGCAAGTCGGTTGAATAACAAGCGTTTCTCGGAAATAGATGTTTGTTGGTTGTTTATTACTCCGTTGTTTCCCGGTCACCATCATTTTTGTCCCATATCCTCATCAAGCGTGTCTTGTTATTTGTATGGTGGATGTGTAAACACTCTTTCCCTGTTCTTCATCCTTTAAACACACACACACACACACACACACACACACACACACACACACGTGATATTGTGCACACGTGATATTGATGTTGACACTATTTTACTTACTTTTGTTGTCGCTTTGATAGCATTATGATCCTTCGAATGTGTAATTTCTTCCATATATTTTCTTCATTAAGTGTTTACTAAATGATTTCGTCTTGTTGTTTTCTTCAATGGTTTTTTTTTTTGTTTGTTTTTTTTTTTTTGTGAGGGCAGAAATAAAAAAAAGCTGTAAAGCGCTATGCCTTTAGCCTCAATAAAGATAATTTTACTTGAACTTGCCTTTGGCGTAATGCACGCACACAATATCTGGAGTCTCTTGAAGAAGTGAAGGACCTGTTTGTACAATGTTTACACCGGCGGCTTCACCCACTGGAACACATGACACGTGTGATCCAACATTGCCCTCAACTGGGTGTCGGGGGGGTGCTGGGGTCCGTCGGCCCAACCTACACACTTCCACTCTCTCTCTCTTCTCTCTCTCCTCTCTCATCTCTCTCTTCTTGTCCTCCCTCTCTCTCTCTTTCGTCCATCCTCGCCTCGTCTCGGCGGCGCGTATTGCGGTCTCGGTGCTTCGCCTCACTCTCTCGCTCTCTTGGGGACTCGCATTCTTCTCCGCTACTCCCCCCCCTTCTCTCCTCTGTACTCTCTTTTTTTCTCACTTGCAGCTCTCTCTACTCTCTCTCTCTCCTTCCTCTATCGGGCTAACTCTCGGGGGGTCAAGCTGAAATTCCCTTCTTTTCTCCGGCTCTTTCGGCTCCTCTTCTCCCTTTGCTAGTCTCCCTTCTCGCCTTCTCTCTTCTCGCCTTTTCTGTTTTGGGGGCCTGCCGGGCCGCGAGTTGGTTCTTAGCCGGTGTGCTTCTGAGTATCCTCTTTCTTTTTCTTTTTTTTTCGCTTCGCGCTGCGCGCCACTTCTCTCTCCTCCTCGTCTCATCTCGTGCCTCTCTCGTACTCTGTTCTTCTCTCTCTAACTCTCTATCTACGCTCTTCTCTCTCTCTGTACTCATCTTTTTTCTCTCTCTCTCCTCTCTTTACTCCTCTCTCTTCTCATCTTCCTCTCTTCTCTACATCCTCTCTCTCCTCGCGTCTCTCTCTCGTCGTCGCTCTCCTCTCTCTCTACTCCTCTCTCTCGCTCCTCAGTACTTTCGGACTCTCTGTCTCTCTCTTTACTGCTCGGGTCCTCCTCACTACTCCTCTTCTCCTCTCGCTTACCTCTCCCTCCCTCGTCTCTCTCTCGTCCTCATCACTCCCATACGAAAACCTCTCTCCTACCCCGCTCTCTCATCTCTCGCCTCCTCCTCGCTCTCGCACTCTCTATCCCTCTTCGTCTCTCTCTCTCTCTTCGCCTCCTCGCTCTCTCTCTCGTCTCTCTCTCTCTCCTCTCAGGTCTTCTGACTCGCTGGGTCTCCTGCCCCACGCCTCTCTATTTCCCTCCCCCGGCGCTTCCTCCTCCCCTCTCCCCGCACGTACACTCCACCGGTGTTTTGAGTGTGTGTGTGTGGGTTGTCGTGTGTGTGTGTGTGTCCCCCCTGGTGTGTGTGTGTGCCCTTTCCATTGCGTTGCGTTTGTGTATGTGTATGTGTGTTGTGCGAGAGAGAGAAAGAGAGAGCAGTTCTCAGAGAGGTGTATATGTGGGGGGGTTGGGTGGGGGGGGGGGGGGTGGGGGGGGGTCCCGGGGGGGGGGGGGGGGTGGGGGGGGGGGGTGGGTGGGGGGGGGGGGGGGGGGGGGGGGGGGGGGGGGGGGGGGGGGGGGGGGGGGGGAGGGGGCGGTGGGGGGGGTGGGGTTGGGGGGGGGTGGGGGGGGGGGGGGGGGGGGGGGGGGGGGGGGGGGGTGGGGCGGGGTGGGGTGGGGGGGGGGGGGGGGGGGGGGGGGGGGGGGGGGGGGGGGGGGGGGGGGGTGGGGGGGTGTGACTGCTGGGTCTCCTGTCCCCCCCTCTCTATTTCCCCCCGCGCTTCCCTCCCCCCTCAATCACACCGGGTTTGAGTGTGTGGTGGGTGTGTGTTGTGTGGGGTATGTGGTGGGGGGGGGGGGGGGGGGGGGGAGAGTGCACGCCGAGAAATGTTCTTGTTCACTGTGGGTAGGGAGAAAAGAAAAGAAAACACCCACACAAAAATCATGTTGCCAAGTATAAACTATGGGTACTGCCACAAAGACTTCCGTGGCCATGAGATACCCTTCCGCTCAAACTAGAACCTTCCACGGTGGGTTATTTTGTGTGTGTGTGTGTGTGGGTGTGGGTGTGTGGGGGTGTGTGTATTCATTTTTTTTTTGTTGTTCCCTCGTTGGAGCTCAATAGAATTCAACTGGGATTTTTTTGGTTTTTGGCTTGTGTTTGTTTGTTCATTCTTTTTTTTTTTTTGCTACTATGTCAAGTGTGTACTGCGATCCAGATAACCCCCGCACCCTTTCTTTTCTCTGGCAAGCATGCCCTGGTGGCGGATGTGCTCAGCCTTGCGTGCAAACGCTATGTGCGTGTGTGTGTGTGTGTGTGTGTGTGTGTGTGTGGTGTGGTGGTGTGTGTGTGTG
>JADBJO010002278.1:70446-72946 GCA_016801955.1 Conus betulinus
CCCATTTTCTCATTTCTCTCCCCTACCCCATATCCATTCTAACCTCCCCCCCCCCCCCCCCCCCCATACACACATCTCTCTCTCTCTCTCTCTCTCTCTCCTCTCTCTCTCTCTCTCTATATATATATATATATATATATATATATATATATATATATATATATATATATGTGTGTGTGTGTGTGGTGTGTGTGTGTGTGTGTGTGGTGTGTGTGTGTGTTGTGTGTGTGTTGTCGTTTTATCTATTTCAATCCAGAAATTCTTTTCTTTCCTGGCGCTGCAGGTATGATCTTGTTCCTTCTTTACGCAAAGACTGCACAGGTCAATGTCAATAGAAATCTGTATGAAGTGTTATGCGCTCTCTCTCTCTCTCTCTCTCTCTCTCTCTCTCTCTCTCTCTCTCTCTTACACACACACACACTCTCTCTCTCTCTCACACACACACACACACACACTCTCTCTCTCTCTCTCTCTCTCTCTCTCTCTCTCTCGCTCTCTCTCTCACACACACACGCGCGCGCGCGCGCGCGCGCGCACGCGCACGCGCACTGCCTTGTATCCATCTAGCTTCTATCGTTGAATAGTGTTCATGTTTGTTTACTGTTCATAACGTACCTGGTTTATAATTATATAAATCTCTCTCTCTCTCTCTCTCTCTCTCTCTCTCTCTCCTCTCTCTCTCTCTCTCTCTGTGTGTGTGTGTGTGTGTGTGTGTGTGTGTGTGTGTGTGTGTGTGTGTGTGTGTGTCTAAGTCTGTTCTGTGTGTGAGTGTGTCTATGTGTGTTCGTGCACGCACGCGTGTTTGTCTGTGTCAGCGTGTCAGCGTGTCTGTCTGTCTGTCTGTCTGTCTGTCTGTCTCTCTCTCTCTCTCTCTCTCTCTCTCTTTCTTTCTTCAATAACTTTTTTTTTTCTGAATGTCGTACAATCACACAATGTGATCTTTGTATAATTCTACATCTGCATGAGATCCACAACATAATATTGAATTTCTTTCAAAACGTCTTTCCGCACGTGTATATTACGTTCTTTCTCCCTTTCATTTTGGTTTCAGTCGGTCCGCTCTTTGACCCATTCCATCATTCGTGTATTTGTTGACACGATCAATTTATTTCCCACGAACTAAAGCTACCACACGATAGTAAATAGTATCAATAATCCTGATTGTCATTATGCCCCCGTAGTAGGCCCTACTTAGTCGTAGGTACGGACAGTGATCTGTTGATTCTGAGAATGTATTCAGCTGATTTCTTCCTTTTTTTTCCAAATTGTTTATTTTCTTTCATCTGTTTTTTGTTTTTCTTTCTTTCTTTTTTTTTTTTTGAATTGTCAAAGAGAATCTGTCTTTAAATATAAGAATACTCTGTCAAGCGTTTGACAAATATCACACGAGAACGAGGCTCATACTAACCCACTCGTCGGATGGTCCTTGACCACCAAATCTTCAGGCGGCCGAACAAGGAGAAATTCTCTCTCTCTCTCTCTCTCTCTCTCTCCACTTGTCCCCAAGCAAGGTAAGGGTAAGGTAAGGTAATGTTGCTGACAGCCCAGCCGACCGCGCAAAGGGCCATCTCAGGGTCTGTCACCGCGTTGAGGTCCCTCGAACCACCAACCTTTGATCGGGTCAGTGGGGTTGAGAAGTAAGGTTCAGTGCAAATCGACGGCGCTTCCCTCTTTCCCTTTTCACATTCACGCCCTCACACAGCCACCACTCCCTCCCCTCCCCCCCCCCCCCCCCCCCCCCCCCCCCCCGATCTCCCCATCCCATCTTACCCTACCCCCCTACCCCTACCCCTCTCCTCCCTCTCCGCGTGGACTATACAGAAAACGTGCTGTCAGCAGCACCGAGAACTTGGGTTTGGTCAGCACGGGATTGACAGATCTATTGCCTTTACTTTGGCTTTGAATATGATGGAGATGGGACGTGGGTTTATTTGTTTGGAGAGAGAGAGAGAGAGTGTGTGTGTGTGTGTGTGTGAGAGAGAGAGAGAGAGAGAGAGAGAGAGAGAGAGACAGAGAGAGAGAGAGAGAGAGATGAAGAGGGAGATGTAGAGAAAATAAAGAGCACGACAAGAGATTCTATAAGTTTACTTCATTCAAGGAATGTGTTAATAGTGAGAACACGACAATTCTTTAATGTTGTTTTCTTTTCTTAGACACGCTGCAAGACGATGTGAAAGACACCGCGGGAAACAAATAGATTGTTGTACATCTATTTCACCCAGACATTTACCACATGGGAGCAGAATACGCCGAAAAGGAACTATGTTTGTTCACTTGTCGCTGCACTGCGGATGGGCTACTTTTATCAACCGTCTTTTTATTTTAGGGATGGCGTGTATGAATCGGGAGAGAGAGGGGGGGGGGGGGGGGGGGGGTGGCACGGGACAAGTAGATTTTTGTTTTTAATCAGTTTGTTCCAAGACAACTGAAAATTATCTGGGAGATTCTAACCATGGATAATATCTGTGAATTCTACAGAAGATCTCTGTGCTCTTTCACA
>JADBJO010002278.1:77946-80446 GCA_016801955.1 Conus betulinus
ATGGATTTGCATGGGTATAAATGTCTAATTTTGTACATGTACATAAACCACATAGGACAAGGTGTCTATGATTTTGCTTTTGAAGCCCGTTTTACCTACAGATTGATTTATGGATGTTGAATTGTTTGTGTTTTATGTGCCTGCAAAAGCATTTTCCTTGTGCATATGGGGGCTATAATAAAAAGTCTGAAGTCTGCAGGAGATCCGGCATGGTCTTTTTGGTCCAATCCTTTATGTTTTCAGACCAGCTCTTTCTCTGCCTTCCTGTGCAGAGAAGCCAGATACAGTTGTTTTTTCTTTAAAACGCTTTAATGTTTTGGAATATTCATCGCTTTTATGACTGCACGTTTAGCGTCTAAATTATGTTTGAAATTGGGTTGGGCAAGCCAGGGAGCGATCATCATGACTCCTGGGTACAAACCCTGTGGGTTCAGCGCATTCTACTTTCGTAACCTATATCCTCTGGGGTTTGTCTCGGTTTCTACCTACGAAGTGTCCAGAAAGTAAAGGGTGAAGGTCAGATAAAAAGAGGGATTCCCTCCTTCTGCGCATGTCTTGAATAACCCCCAACCTTCTGCGCATGCCCACAAACACGCTGACACAGACACACACAAAGACTGAAAAAGCAACTGAAACTAAAACACGTTTGATAAAACCTCTTAAAAGCCCATAAACATGATGAAGTCACACTCACACGCCAAGACACATACACACACTGACACAAAGTAGCAGTGACACACACAAGCACGAAGACAGATTTAGCCTACACACACACACACACACACACACCAAGAGCTAAGCCAACTATCGTAGCAGACGAACTTGGGAGCTACAGACACACTTGTAGAGCAGGGGGCCGAGTTCCGTGTCTCAGGCTGTGCAAATCAAATTCAATGTCTTCTCGGAGAGTGTCTGTCAGCTGGAAGATGATGTGACGACGAAATCTTAACTTTGCGTGAAGTTCGTGATCACTGAACGTGTCCAATGGCTTTGTTTTGATCTAACCCAGGGCGAACTCATGCCCTACCCTCGTTGTACGTTACCCACCCCTCATCCACTGCAAACCACGAGGTTAAAGGTTACTCTCGACATACGGATCTGCAACTAACGGACCTTCGAGCTTACAACGGGGTAGTAGGTCACTTTCCCGTTACCCACGACATGTAAGTATGGTCCCTGGTTTGTTCGGCTGTTGAGGGCTGTACTTCTCTGGGTCCTTTCACATGCTGCTAGAAATAATAACATTAACGGAAACGTTGTTATCCTTGTTGATTGTGATCACAAATCTTAATGCTGCAGAGTAGGTCTACAAACTATTCAGCAGTGTTTGTAACAGTTGTTTCAAATAATTACTCAGCATAGTTTTTGAACAGCAGAAAAATGATAAGGTCAAATCAAATATAACATCAAGCTATCTTTTTATAACGTCTTAAGAGCTGATTTACTGATGAATAAGGAAATTAAAACAGTACTACAATCGTCCTTTTTATAGCTCATTTTAGACACTGATATAGGCCTAAGAACTAAGCTACCCTCAGTCTTGAATTAAGCTTTAATATACTTATTCACATAACTGTGAATTTTACCCTTGTCACTAAATTTCTTTGAAACTGAAGAGACAGACAGACAGAGAGAGGGGGGGGGGGGGGGGGGGGGGGGGGGGAGAGAGAGAGAGAGAGAGAGAGAGAGAGAGAGAGAGAGAGAGATTGAAGTGAAAGCCCTGATCATGCGTAAAAACCAGTCTGTAGCCAGTGCCCATCAATCCCGTTAGAAATATTTCAGACAATGTACAAGTGACTACCCAATTATCACAAAAAATGGAGATAAGGGTTTAGTACGTAAAGCTGACTTACAATTTTAACATCTGTTTTCCTTTTCTGTAGTGTTTAAACTTCATTTTAAAAGTCCGGGAAAGGAAAAAATACTTGACTAATAAAAACCCAAAACTTCCAGACATCCGTTTGGAAAGTTTCCATCAATAATTGCAGGTGCGAGCGCGCGCGTGTAGATAGATAGATAGATAGATAGATAGATAGATAGATAGATAGATAGATAGATAGATAGATAGATAGACAGACAGACAGACAGACAGACAGACAGACAGATAGGTATATATATACATATATATGTATGTGTATGTATATATATATATATGTGTGTGTGTGTGTGTGTGTGTGTGTGTGTGTGTGTGCACGCGCGCGCGCGCGCGCGCGCGCTTGTTTGATTATATAACTTCTCCGGGATTGTTTTTCTTAGCGACGACATTCAGCAAACACATACACAGTCAAAACATACCTCCTGCACCAAACGTGAAGCTTGCAGCAGAAGACTTTCCCAATCGAAGCGTCCTCCATGCCTCGTGTCGTTTGACTCCAGACCGGAGCCAGCCGTTTGCCCTTTGTGACGTCAATGTAGTGGAGGTACCTGTCGATCTCAGTACTGCGCGCTTGTTCGTTCCTGCCGCTGATGTAATCATCATGCCAGAAATCAGGTCTCTGTA
>JADBJO010002278.1:92946-102946 GCA_016801955.1 Conus betulinus
GTTTTAGACGCTGATTATTATAGCAAGTACCGTACTGTAGTTTTAGACACTGATGATTGTAGGATGTAACATAATGTAGTTTTAAACACTGATTACTGTAGGAAGTACTGTACTGTAGTGTTAGACACTGATTATTGTAGGAAGTAGCACAATGTAATTTTAGACGCTGATTATTATAGGAAGTACTCTTGTGTACTGCACTGTAGTTTTAGACACTGATTATTGTAGGAAGTACTGTACTGTAGATTTAGACACTGAATTATTATTATTGGTGGAAGGGGTCTGTGGTCTCGTTATTGCAGGCAGTACGGTATCGACCTTTTTTGCCTTTAGAAGGTGACCCCTACACCGAATCACTTCACAGCTGCTTGTCAAGTCTGGGTGTTCCTTAATCGTTCAACGCTTAGTTCGTCTCTCTCTCTCTCTCTCTCTCTCTCTCTCTCTCTCTGAGACCAAGAGTGTGTGTGTACGCGCGTGCGCCCGTGTGTGTGTATGTGTTTGCGCGCGCGCGCGTGTATGTGTGTGTGTGTGTGTGTGTGTGTGTGTGTGTGTGTGTGTGTGTGTGTGTGTGTGTGTACGCGTACGTGTGTACGTGTGTTTGTGTGTATGTGTGTGTGTGTGTGTGTGTGTGTGTGTGTGTGTGTGTGTGTGTGTGTGTAGGTACGCGTACGTGTATACGTGTGTTTGTGTGTATGTGTGTGTGTGAGTGTGTGTGTGTGTGTGTGTGTGTGTGTGTGTGTGTGTGTGTGTGTGTGTGTGTGTGTGTGTGTGTGTGTGTTTGTGTGTGTGTGTGTGTGTGTACGCGTACGTATGTGTGTGTGTGTGCGTGCGTGGGTACGTGCGTGCGCGCGCGTGCGTGCGTGCGTGCCTGCCTGCGTGCCTGCGCGCTTGCATGGTCGCGTGCTTTCGTGCTTGCTCGCTTGTCTTTGTAGCGTGTATATCGGTGCTATCGTGTGACTGGGAGAGGAGAGAGAGAGAGAGAGAGAGAGAGAGAGAGAGAGAGAGAGAGAGAGAGAGAGAGAGAGAGAGAGTACAGGCGATGGGGGCTAAGGACAGGAGGGGAGGTACCCTCCCAGTTCTCACTGGACGGATTCCAGTTCCAGAAAGTACTTCACAGCGGGCTGTCTGTCAATCGACGTTCCCTGTGTGAATGCGCGCATCAAATTCCATCACCGACATTCGGAAAGAAGACCAGGGGACCAGATTAATCTTGATAGACATTATACACAGCATGCACCCTGCGTAAAGGAAAAAAAATTACCAAAAAAAAAGAGGAAAATGGAGGTGAAATAATTGCAAGACTGACTGAATGACGGGGAGGGAGGAGGCGGGGGAAGGAGGTGGAGGGGGGGGGGGGGGGGGGGGTTGAATGTAATGCCACCAGACAATTCTTTCGTCGGCTGTAGTCAGGTAGGCAGCACGTAGTCTAAACACGAGCGTGGATTGCAAAGCACTTAGAGCTTGAGCTCTATGCGAGGACAGACACCGTGTAATCACAATAACAAATAAATAAATGAATGAATAAATAAATAAATAAATAAATAAATAAATAGACATAGTATTAGAGAGACAGACCGAGAGACAGAGAGACAGAAACCGAGACAGACAGACAGACAGACAGACAGACAGACAGACAGACAGACAGATAGACAGATAGACAGACAGACAGTCAGACAGACAGAGAGAGAGAGAGGTCAGTAGTACACTTGTCAACAACAGATCCACAGACGTTTAACCCTTCAATCTTTGGGTTTAACCCCCAGTTTACTCTAGGCATGATCAACAATCACCATCCTGCAAACTCCTTTGTGGTTTTTAAAATCATTGGGTAGCAGATTTCAAGTAAAGATATCTGCATCTGTCTCCTCCCTCTCTCTTCCCTTTCTCATCCTTTTGTCTCCCCCTCCTCCCCCCCCCCCTCCCCCCCCCTACTCCCACTGCATCTTTCTCACTAAATGAGATGATTTTCCTGCCCATAACCAACACCGTAAAGAATGAGTTGACGAGCAAGTCATTAGAAACTAAATGGATGAACAAATAAACAAATGAGTTATTGAAGAAATGATTGAATATAATATATATATATATATATATATATATATATATACACGTGTGTGTGTGTGTATGTGTGTGTGTGTGTGTGTGTGTGTGTGTGTGTGTGTGTGTGTGTGTGTGTGTGTGTGTGTGTGTGTGTGTGTGTGTGTGTGGACGGATAGATAGATAGATAGATAGATAGATAGATAGGTATGTATGTATGTATGTAGGTAGGTAGGTAGGTAGGTAGGTAGGTAGGTAGGTAGGTAGGTAGGTAGACAGACAGACAGACAGACAGACAGATAGATATAGATAGATAGATAAATAGATAGGTAGGCAGGTAGGTAGGTAGATAGATAGATAGATAGACAGATAGACAGATAGACAGATAGATAGATAGATAGATAGATGTAGCATACAAAAAATATAAGGAATGATTTTCTGGAGGCTTGGGCCTGCTGCATCTTCCCTCTTCAGATCTTCCATTTTCATAATTACTATACACATTGGGAATACACAGAGCTAATCATGTACAGACCTGACAATAACTTGTACATACATTCTAAATGCACAGAGTTATCATACATCTTAAATCAGAACACATTTGTAACTTTCGTGGTTGGAAAATGAATTATTTGTGTACATGGATATTTCAATAATGACAATGCAGGCAAGGGTGAGTTAACGAAAGTAAACTAAATGTTAAATCAAATGAAATTAATATACTAAATACACACAGACAAAAACAAACAAACAGAAGCAGAGCCATGAAATAAGATGAACGAAGTGAAACGAAAGAGTCACACTGAAATAAATGAAAAGAAAATATTTCAATGAGACGAGAAAAAATGACGCAGGATTACTTGAAATTATAACAGAGTGAAATAAAATGCAAAACAAAAGAAAACAGAATGACAAATATCAACACGAGGCAAGAAAAACAAGAGAAGGTGGGATCAAATAAACAGACCACATTTTATTTGACTGAAAAAGGAATTACAACTTCAGTCTTCGAGTCCCCGTGTCAGATCCAGGACCTAGACTCCCTCATCCCCAGCAGACGTCCCCGGACAGTCCTTGTTGACATCGTAACGTCCTTGCACAGAGAGCGTCATCTGCTGGAAGTCCCTGAAATCCTCCAGGGAGAACACCAGCCTGGGATCCTGACCAGACACCAGAGACAGAATCTCCTTCTGGGCCTGCCGGGTGTCCTCCACGCTGTCCTCCTGCAGGCCGATGGCCACGGCGAAGACGTTGGAGACGTTCTGAAGAGCCTGGGAAGTGTTCTGCACGACCGCCTCCTCTTGACAGTTGGAGTGCCCGTCCGTCATCAGCAGGGTGTCGTGGTCCACGTCATCGCGCGCGCCTGTGACGTCAGAAAAGAGTGACGTAAAGAGGGGAGAGGGGGACACATAGCATGGATTGGTCTTGTGTGACGTGGAATGTTACGGCTACTGCTGTTGTAGCTGCTGCTGCTTCTGTTTCTGTTAGTGCTACAACTACCACCGCTACGTGTGAAGGAGATAGGGATAGGGATGTGTGTGTGTGTGTGTGTGTGTGTGTGTGTGTGTGTGTGTGTGTGTGTGTGTGTGTGTGTGTGTTGGGGGGGGGGGGGGGGGGTGTCAAAAAAGGTGTTTGAGTGGTCGAGTGCATTGGTGATATAGCCTGCGCACACAGACATGATATCATGGGGGCAAGCATTCGCAGATTTACGTTGTGTGAGTCTATTTTAAACTCGTCGTAGCTCTTAGTATTTTTGGAATTTTCCTAACTTACAATTCAAGCAGAACTCTATTAAACTCAGCAGTAGTTTTAAAATCTCATCATAACGTCTTTGAAAACACGGCAGTAATTCAAATTTCTTCCTTTGATGGTAAGCTCACCTTAATTTATCTTAAACTTAGCAGTACCTCAAAGCCCACACTACCTCATTTTAAAATCAACAGTCATTTAAAGTTCCAGTGAACTTCTTTTAAAGTCAGCAGCAGTTCAAATTTCATCCTGGCTTGTTTTGAACACGGTAATTATCTAGAAAAAAAAAAAAAAATCACCCTAGCTTCTTTCAAACTTAGCAGTTGCAGGAAACTCACGCTGCCGTCTTCCACACGCCGCAGAAATTTAAAACTCCACCCCTGCTTCTTTTAAACTTTGCTGTGCTATAAAGTTTACTTTGGTCTCTTTTGAACTCAGCGGTCATTTACATTTTGTCCCAGCGTCGTCTTTTAAGCTCAGTAGTGGTTTGAGGTTTTCCCTAGCGTATGATTCAAAGCTCACCCCTAGTTTTAAACTCAGCAGTTTTCTGTTTTACCCCTTACTGCCATTAAACTCAAAACGAAATTGTGTTTTTAGTTCACCAATAACTTAAAGCTTACTATCGTTTCTTCGCAACTTCGCGCTACGCAGTGTCTTACTATCCACCCTTCAACTACATCCTGTTGTAGACCGTGCATCACCCCAATTTTCCCCATTCAGCAACGACAGACTTCAGGCTTGTGTTGAATTCCTTTAAACTCAACAGTAATTTACAATTCACTTTAAAGCTTACCTCGCCCCGTGTTTTAAACATGACCTCTAGCTTAATTCCATGTCACTTCGTTTGAAACTCAGGAGTGATTTTGAATTCACCCTCACTTCGTTTTAACTTAATCTTTTCAATATACTGTTCACCCTAATGTAGTTTGAAGTTCACCCCTGATTTCCCAAACCAGCCGCCCCTTCAAGAGCCCCTTCTTCCTGTACCACCACTTCAACAACAACAGCAGCAGCAGCAGCAGCAACAACAACAGCAACAAAAAAATAGAAAAGAAAAACGACTTACCATACTCGGTCTGGAACAAAAGGCGGGCCAGTCCCAGTGCTTTTTCCGTGCACGTGTACCCGTACATGGAGTACAGCTTGTCCATGGCGACTACCAGCGCACTGGGGGACTGGTCTTTCTGGAACGTGTGGATGGCGGTGGCGTCGTTGGAGAACTGGACAATGGCCAGTCTGTTGTGAGACTGACCGTTCCCGAAGCCTCGGCAGAACAGGTCAGTCAGCCTCTTCAGCCCTTCCTTGATCATCTGTGGCAGAGATAAAACGACTGTGTGGTCAGTGGGACTGACCCTTTCACTGCCCTGCCTTTTTCCATACACAGACACACACAGACACACACACAACACACACACACACACACACACACACACACACACACATACACACAGACGCGCGCGCGCGCGCACTCACGCACGCAAGCACACACGCGCAAGGGTGCATGTACACACGCACGTATGCACGCAAGCACGTGCGCACGCATACACACACACACACACACACACACACACACACACACACACAGACGCACGCACGCACTCACGCATGCGCACGCGCGCAAGCACACGCGCACTCACGTGCGTACGTGCGCACGCGCGCGCGCGCGCGCACACACACACACACACACACACACACATTCACAAGCGTGCCAACGCAACATGCAGAGGGGGGGGGGGGGGGGGGGGGGGGGGGGGGGAGAGGGTGGGGAGAGAGAGAGAGAGAGAGAGAGAGAGAGAGAGAGAGAGAATATGAATAATTTACTCCAGTTTAGTTTAGGCCATAGCCCTTACTGAAAGGGTGACAACCGCAATACATCACATAAGAAGGATTCTTAGTGAAGGAAATGAGTGAGTGAGAGACTAGCATTATCTCGTACCCCATCAGTCTTTAACTCAACAACACACACACACACACACACACACACACACACACACACAACGCAAACACACATCTCTCTCTCTCTCTCTCTCTCTCTCTCTCTCTCTCTCACACACACACACACACACACACAACACACACACACACACACACACACACACACACACACACACACATACACACACACACACACACACACACACAACACACACACACACACACACACGCAAACACACATCTCTCTCTCTCTCTCTCTCTCTCTCTCTCTCTCTCTCTCTCTCTCTCTCTCTCTCTCTCACACACACACACACACACACACACACACACACCACACACACAAACGCAAACACACATCTCTCTCTCTCTCTCTCTCTCTCTCTCTCTCTCTCTCTCTCTCTCTCTCTCTCTCTCTCTCATTCGCTCGCTCGCTCGCTCGTTCGATCATTTGATTATAGCGTACTTATTTCTTTACTTAATGATGTCCTGACCTGAATGACTGGGTCTTTCGTTCCTATTTTGTTTCTGTTCTACCTGCTCCAGTGGAATGCTCGCGCGCCCCGCGCGCGCGCGTGTGTGCGTGTGCGTATGTCAGTATACGCGTGCGTGCCCGCGTGCGCGTTTGAATTAGTTTCGGAGATATTCGGAGATTTTGATTTCTTCGAGGACTCCAAAAATGTTTCGGGATGTTTCGGGGAAGATCGGAGAGTTCCGGGAGATTTCGAAGATTTTCGGTGATTTACGGAGAGATTCAGTACATAAAAAGAAGTACCCTACAAATGAGAAGGAGGACGTCTTACAGTCATCTCTTTCACATCCACGCTGCCGGAGGCGTCCACAATCAGCAGAATGTCTCGTGGACCGTCTGTTCTCCGGAGGAAGCTGTCTCTGAAATTGTCAGCCACCCTGGACACGTTCTTGTGGAAAGAGATGCCTGCACACACACACATGTGTGTGTGAGGGGTGAGGAGAGAAGACAGACAGGGTGGTTAGGCAGGGAATAGTTGATGTATGTGTTTGGAGATAACCCAAAGTCTGAGATGCTCATTGCGAGGGAAGACTCGCCAACAAAACGCTTATGCGGAATGTCATTGTAATGGGAAAAGGCTTCTATATAATTAAATCTGTGTTTGTCTGAATGTCTATCTGTCTGTCTATCTGTATGTATGTATGTATGTCTTCCTCTCTCTCTCTCTCTCTCTCTCTCTCTCTCTCTCTCTCTCTCTCTCTCTCTCTCTCTCTCTCTCTCTCTCTACTCCTCATCGCTCTGTCTGTCTGTCTGTCTGTCTGTCTGTCTGTCTGTCTCCTCTCTCTCTCTCTCTCTCTCTCTCTCTCTCTCTCTCTCTCTCTCTCTCTCTCTTTCGCCAACCCATTCTACGGTATCTTCACAGCCTGAGTAATATTTTTCATATCTCATACCTAATACAGACATAATATATACATGTATGCATGCTAACCTATACTCACCTAAAAAAAAACCCCATACATACAAACATACTCATACACAAAAAAAAGCACATCAGGTGGTATATACATACAAAACCTATACCTACCTTGAAAAAAAAAACCAACATACATACAAACACACATATTCGTATACAACAAATAAGCACGTCACGTTGCATACACATTTCGCTTTCTATTCTCTGTCTCTTGCAATTATCATCCTTCTACACTTCTACACTTCAGTCCAGCCCTGATGTGGCCCTTTGCGGTCGGCTGGGCTATAAGCAACATCACCTTACCTTACACTTCGGTCCTTCCATTCCCAGCAAAAAAAAAAAAAAAACAAAAAAAGGAACTGATGCACTACCTCCTGCCTGTTGAACGAACGGCCTCGTCTCCAGCAGACGGTCACCTTGCGGGCAGGTGAGCCCAGGTGTGAGGATGCTTCTCTCTCTCACCTGCTCCCCGAACCCCACTGGAACCGACCATTGGCTCCACGAAGACACGCTGCAAAGTGCTGATGCTGCTGTTGGGCTGGTACTTGAAGACTCTTCAATAAGACAGACAAAAAAGAAAACAAAAAAAAAAAAGGGGGGGGGGGGAGGCTTTCTTTTATTTAACGTTTGCTGGTGTATTTCCAAACATTGAAGACTCTTCAGTGAGACAGACAGAAAGGGGGGGGGGGGGGGGGGGGGGGGGGGGGGGGGGGAGGAGGACCTTTCTTTTGTGCAACTTTTACTGATATATTTCCAAACATTGAAGATTCTTCGATAAGACAGACAGAAAGGGGGGGGGGGGGGGGGGGGGGGGGGATTTCTTTTATGTAACATTTGCTGGAGTATTTCCAAACATTGGTGACAACAGTCACAGTTAAGAGAAGAAACAGTGCGACTCTTTCGGCTCTCGTGTTAATTTATGGAAAACGGAAGGAATAACGGAGGAAAGAGCGAAGAGAAGGAAAGAGAGAGAGAGAGAGAGAGAGAGAGAGAGAGAGAGAGAGAGAGAGAGAGAGAGAGAGGGGGGGGGGGGGGTCAAGAGCTAAACAATAGGTGGGACAAACAGCGAGGGAGAGAAATATCTAGATCTTCTTTGTGTTATGAAAATCTAATTAACAATAGATTTTACGATGTACTAGAAGTAATAGTTGATCTTTGCTTAAAGGCTGGAGTTGTGCCAGGGATTTTTTTAATAATATGTTTTGGGCGTTATGGCGGGATGGGCTGGAGAGGGTGGGAGGGAAGGGGCGGATTGAGCTGTGGCATGGGGGGGGGGGGGGGCAGCTGGTGGAGGAGTGTGAAAGACTGGGGGGGGGGGGGGGGGGTGAGGGGGCAGGCCGGATGGGAGTGAGGGGAAGACTACCCAAAGCTTACTTTCAGGTTTCTTCCGAGGGGAAAACATTATATACAGTGTACAGTGTAAGTGACAGTGTCCCAGCCAGGGTCGCGAAGCCTCTTTCATTCCCCCTTTACCTCAACTGACGTCTGTAGACACTGTCAGTTCCAATTTACTCTCGTATTTGTTTAACACCAGATTACCTTGGTATCAGACGCATGACGTTTCTCTTAACTGATACCTTCGTTTGGAATTCCCTGATCATTATCGTCATAGTTCGATTGATTCGGCTTACAACTGTAACTTTTCTGTGTATTTCTATACCATTACTAACTTTGATTGTGGAAACAAGTAAGACAGTTTCGTGTGTAGTTTTCAAGCGACGACTTCGCTTGGTTTGATTAGTCATCAATGACTAAGTTATGAGGCCTCACTTGCTCTGTTTAATAGGATACATTTCAATGTGACCAATCTTTACTCTCTGCCATCTTTATTCTACACTATTTTGGCCAGATTTTAAAGAGGCATTTGCTTCTCCGCTGGGCAGAAATCATAGTAGATATTTTGATGCTTTTGGACTGCATTTGAATGTTTCTTGCAATGTCTGCGGAAGACATGATATAACAAATCTTTCGTTTTATTCGTAAGCAAGATTTTTGCCAGCGATTAAAATGTCTCAAAAATGTCCAGTTAATAGTGATAAAACACTGCTCAAAACGGTAAACGTAGATTTACAGCGCTTTCATTCTGTAATATCTTCATGCAGGACAAAAGCTGGAAAAGTCGTTTTAATATTTAATTCGCCAGTCTGAGGTGTACTAGTGCTTTCAATTTCCTGGAAAAAAAACACCGTTAATGTTTACCAAGGACGCGTATACCGACCCCAAATATACTCAGCAAGTACACACACTCACACACACACACACACACACACACACACACACACACACACACACACACACACACACACACACGTGTCACCTGTTGTTGCTGCAATCATTTCAGTCGTCGTCTCTGGTTTCATCGTTGTCGTCTTCTTCGATGTGACCGGTTCTCTGGTGGTGACCGTCAGTTTCGCAGGTGATGGTTTCATCTTCATCTCTGTGGAAGTCTCCGGTGCCAGAGACATTGTTGTTTGGATCTGTCACCATTGTGTGTGGATTAAACCTTGTTCCTGTCGTCGCTCCTGTTGGTGTAGTTATTTGTGTTGTGGCTTGTGTTCTTCTCGCCGTTTGTGTTGTTTCTGTTTCTGCCGTTGGTAGCGCTGTTCCTGGTCTTGGTGTAGCAGCTCCTGCTGTTGATGTTGAAGTTATTAGTACTGTTGTTTTCATATCTGAACGTGTCGTTGGTCTGGGGGTTGTGTTAACGGTTGAGATCGTGGATTTTTCGGTTTGGGGGCTTGGTGTCACAGAATTGGTAACGATGCCGGTGCTGGTTTCTGATTCTGGTGTAGTGGCCGCCTCGACGGTCATATACGTTCCTGATGATGTCTCCAACTTGG
>JADBJO010002278.1:107946-132946 GCA_016801955.1 Conus betulinus
CCGCAGATTTGGGCCTCTTCGGGGAATACTGACATCGGGACCATGAAGCTTCAAAGCATCTGCTACAACACACAACAAGTCTGGACAGTCCGACAGCGTGGACCACCGGACCACCTGCGGCTCACCCCAGTTCAAACCCTTCAAAACAACAAGAGCAACAACCCTGGACAGACGACACCAATCACCACCCACAACCAGGCTGTCAGTCAGGCGAAAATTCAATTCTCCGTCACAGGCGGACAACTTGTCAATTTACCTCCCGTCAAAAGCTAACGTCACGCGACAAACGCAGGCACCCGACACCCGCTTTCAAACTCCGGCCCACCCCTCCCGTACTACTCTCCCCCCCCCCCCCCCCCCCCTCCACCTTCCTAATTCCCCTCTACACACCCAATTCCCCTCTTCTTCACACCATCCCGCCCCTCCTCCTCCTCCTAATGAGGTCGTGCAACTGAGCGTCCAGGTGGTCATGGTCCCGCAATGTTTTTATGTCCCCCGGCGACTGTATGTATAAGTGGGTGATGAATTCACGGCGAACTGTATGTATACGCGGGTGATGAATTCACGGCGACTGTATGTATAAGTGGTGGATGAATTTAAAAAAAAAAAAAAAATGACTTGCCGACTAGCGACAAAACTGACGACGGCGGTTGAGTGAAACCAAAAATAGTCAAGCGAACAAGCAACTAAGTTTGAAAGCACAAACGAAATTCTTAGTCTGAACAGAATTTCTATTGCAAACGGCCAAAGACAGATTTTTCTATTTGAAAGATAGACCAGTATAATGATGATATCATTAATGATAACAATGATAACGATAATAATGATAATAATTAATAATGATATTAGTGTTAATAATAATATCAACTATGATTTAAAAACAATAAAGAAGAAAATAGTAATATGATCACAGTAACATAATAATAAGATAATGATATTACTAGCAATAATAATAATAATAATAGTACACACATAGCAATAACAACAACACGTTATAACAATAACAACAACAGCAGCAATAACAACAACAGTTCTAACAATAACAACAACAAAAACAATAATCCTCATCATCGCATCTTCATCATCTATATGTGCCCTAGCTAGTCTTTGTTCAGAGAGGCCGCAGGGTGCTCAAAAGAACGAACGAGCCACACGTGCAAGCGTGTGGGTCTTCGCGGTCTACAAATAAAAAAGAACGAAGAACCACACGTGCAAGCGTGTGTCTACTAAAAAAAAAATAATAATAGCAGTAACCATAATCATACAACAACAAAAAAGTATCACCATCATTATCACTATCATCATCGTCATCTACAATTATGCGCCCCATCTTTGTTCATCTCAGGGTGTGCGACAGAACAAAGAACAATACATTATAAATGCATGTCTACTTTCACTCCCATTGCACCGTTTATAAACACTCCAACACATCAACACCATAATGACCCCCTCCTTGACCTCCTCCCCTTCAGGGCGAAGGGATGGGGTTGGGGGGATGTTGTGGGGGAGGGGGTGGGGATGCTGACAGGGCATACACTGGGCGATTTTTCCAGTATTCCGCAAATTCACTGGACTGCAAAATTAGTTTGCACAAACACAACAGACGAGGAAATAGCTGAACACACGCAGTGCGTCGTGTCATACAAGATATGTAGGAAACCTTTGTTTAATTCTTGTTGTTGTTGTTGTTGTTGTTGTTTTCTTTTCTTTCTCCCCAATATAACATTTCTGTTATTGTTATATAATACAACTCCAGGGGGAAAGAACTATTTACAGTGATTTTTTGGGTTCTTGGTTCACAAACCATCAACAGATATGAACCCCGTTTTTATTACTGCATTGAGGTATCAACTTAATGTTTTGTGGATCACAGTAAACAGTTTTTTTTTGGATTCATGTCTTCCGTTCAGTTCTCTCAGAAGTTCCAACTATATTACATAAAAGGGTGATCACTTTACGAAGTACCTCAGCGCCTCAGTTAGCACAAGTATATGAAGAAAAAAAAAAAAAAAAACAAAAAAACGCCAGCCAGCCAGCCATTGTATTCTTCCCATCGACACGGCGTGTTGTCGGAAAAGTTCCGATTGGTTTACACGCTGAACAGTCTATGTCCCGCGAAGCGAATACAATGTGTTTTCAAGACAACTTATTCTGCAATGAATTCTGGGATGGAATGAAGCACAGACAAGCTGGCGATTGGATTTTTTTTTTTTTTCTTTTTCTTTTTCTTTCTTTTTTTTTTTTTTTTTTTTAATTTTTCATTTTTTGCTTGGCGGCTGGATACACACACGGGTTCATGTATGTTGATAAGTTTGCGTCAATCAGCTCTGTTCCCCTCGAGTTTGTTTCTGTGTGTCAAAGTGTAGACCCATCCTCGCTTGAATCTCACACTAAATGCCCCACAATAAAGCCACATTACCCCCTACAAACGAGGATTCAGTCTCAAAATAGACACAGGGAAACATCTCTCGGAATATATCTTTCAAAACAAAAACAAAAAAGACCCAGCGCGTGGTGATCTTCTCGTGCTGTTGTTTGTTATTCCCTGATCATCAGTCTCTCTCTCTCTCTCTCTCTCTCTCTCTCTCTCTCTCTCTCTCTCTCTCTCTCTCTCTCTCTCTAGTGTTATAAACATAAAGAAGACAACGAAACGATTAGAAATCTGTATAATCAAAAACGCAGAGAATATAAGGAGCTCTTGAGACTGAAAAAGAAAGACCACCGCACAAAGGTATAAATTCTTTGAATGAAAATATCAATAACCCCACACTGGTTTTGGAGCAAAGTAAAATCTCTTTCGTGCACTAAATTTACCGACAACAAAATTACCAAAGATGAATGGTTTAAACATTTTTCCCAAGTATTTGAGTCTGGTGTGAACTGTGGCCGGTCAGAAGATATTGCTGACGAGTCAGAAGAAAGGTTGATGATGGGTCAAACCAGAATAACACAGATTCTCTTGAGTGTGACATTTCGGAAAGTGAAGTTTATGCCGCGGTTCGTTCATTAAGGAATAAAAAGGCTGCTGGTCCTGATGGAATTATCGGAGAAATCTTAAAAAACTCAGTTACTGTAGTTGCTCCATTTTTAGTCATATTGTTCAATACATTGTTTTCTACTGGAACTTATCCCCTTCAGTGGTCAGAGTCAGTTATTCAACCCCTATTCAAAAAGGGCGACAGGAATTTACCTGATAATTACAGGGGAATATCTTTGTTGAATATATGCAGTAAATTGTATAGCCATATTCTGAATGGACGATTGAACAAATGGATTGAAGAGAACCATGTCATTGATGACTGTCAGGCAGGTTTTAGAAAAAAGTATAGTACTATTGATCATGTCTTTACATTGTTTGCCATGGTTCAGAAACAACTGTTACTTCACAAGAAACTTTATGTTGCGTTCATTGATTTCAGAAAAGCTTTCGATTCTGTCCATCGTGCAAATTATGGTGCATTTTGAAAAAAAAGAGGGATTCATGGGAAAATGTATCGGGCAATAACTAGCATGTATAACATCGTTAAAGCAAGAGTTAGAGCAGGAAGGGATTTAAGTGATGCATTTTTATGCCCAGCAGGTCTAAAGCAAGGGAGGTGTGTGTAGTCCAGTTCTTTTCTCCCTTTTCATTAATGAACTGGCTGTGGACATTATTCAGAAAGGGAAACATGGCATTCAGTTGTTACCTGATTTTGTGGAAATTTTGATACTTATGTTTGCTGATGACATTATTTTGTTATCTGACTCAGTTGCAGGTCTTCAAAACCAGTTAAATGTTTTGTACAACACATCCAAAAGACTCGGTCTTATAGTTAACTTGGAGAAATCAAACATAGTCATATTTAGAAATGGTGGATATATCTCTGACCAAGAAAAATGGTTTTATGGGCAGACCAAGATGACAGTTGTTAACATGTATAAGTACTTGGGAGTTATTATGTCTACCAGACTTTCCTTCACGCACAGTTTAAATGATATGGCATGCCGAGCAAAGAAAGGAGTTATTATTAGTATATTAAAGTACTGTGGTCCTTGGAGAAAAATCCCCTTCTATATTTTTTCAAACTCTTTGATGCTCAGATTCAACCAGTACTTAGTTATGGAGCAGAGGTATGGGGCATCATTGGAAATGTTGATGTGGTAGAAAAAGTGCATCTTTTCGCATTAAAAAGATTTTTAAACGTAAGCATAAGAACTCCTAATGTGATGGTGTATGGAGAATTAGGTAGATTTCCATTGTATGTAAATCTATACTTGAAGAGCATTAAGTACTGGTTAAGGATATTGAAGATGCCGTCTCATCGTTTACCTAAGAAAGCTTACAAAAATGTTATTTTTTCATGAGAAAAACAAAAATACTTGGGCATCTTCTGTGTGCTTCTTTCTGTACCAACATGGATTTGAAGAAGTTTGGGAAAATCAAGGAGTCGGTAACGAAGTCGCGTTTTTGAAAGCCTTAAGAAATAAACTGGTTAATGGCTACAAAGCTCACTGGCTCTCAGATATTGAGCACAATGAACGTTTTCAGTTATACAGAACATTTAAAAGTGACCTGATTTTATCCTCGTACTTACAATGGTGAATCATATACAGGCCAGAATTAGCCTAGTCAGAATTCGATTAGGTGTGTCTCAGTTAAATGTGCACAAAATGCGCTTTAAGAGAAATGTAACTGAAAATGATTTGTTATGCCCGTTCTGTGAGTTTCAAATTGAAACAGAAAAGCACTTTGTATTACACACTGTCCAAAATACCAAGGATTAAGGGAACAATATATTCCAGCTAAGTATTACAACTGTCCATCACAGCAAATTAACAATGCTGTTTGCTTCAGAGAGTAAAACATTAATTGTTCGGCTTGCTCTATTCCTTGAGAAAGCTTTTAAATTACGGCATTTGTGTGTCTCAACTTATAAAGGAAACGCTATTAGAAATTGATTGAAGATATATAGCTGTTCACTGTCCAGACAAAAAGTTTATTGATACTTGTTGTCAAATGCTCTGTGTCATGTCGCTATAATGGATGTTTTGTTTTGTAACCACCCACCATGACATGGGCCTAAGGCCTATTCATTAAACCATTTCAGAGTTCAGAGTTCCTCTCTCTCTCTCTCTCTCTCTCTCTCTCTCTCTCTCTCTCTCTCTCTCTCTCTCTCTCTGTCTGTGTGTGTGTGTGTGTGTGTGTGTGTGTGTGTGTGTGTGTGTGTGGTGAGAGCGAGTGAGGAGATGTTGTAGTGGAAAGTTGATAACATATATCCTTCACTGAGCCAAAGGATTGTTTGAGCGACATAGCGAAGTCAATTTTGTACTGTCGACTTGCAAACATTTCTTATTTCTAGCAAATAACGGCAATTTGTGTTGTGTTTTGTGAATCCTCATTTAGTTCGCTATTCTGTTCTGGAGCTACAGGCTCCCCTCCCCCCCCCCCCCCCCCCCCCCCCCTTTCTTTTCTTTTTTTTTTTTTAAATTCAGTTCCCAATTACATAACAAATTCCAGGATGTCAAAAACTCATGCTCAGCGCGAGTCCGTGCTCCTCCATAATGCAAACAAATCTATTTCAATTTTCTTTTCGAAGAATCTTTTAAACTACACTACAAAAACAAATAAAAAGAAATCGATCGATACATGGTCAGAGTGTTACAAATAACACACACCATCCTTCTCTAACTTTCCTGGCCAGAGAGCGCGGGTAAGGTCAAAACACCAAGAGGCGATAATTCCCCGGAGTACGAGAGCCTGCAACAAATGGGAAAACAAACCGCGAAAACAACGCGGTGAAAACAATCGCTCACAGTTATCTGCCCTACTTCTTTTCATAATAAGCGGCTGGTATACGTATTCGCCTGTCAAACCACGTGCCAAGAAACAAAGACAAATTACAACGTGCCGCCGTTAGTTCAGCAAGAGACGCCAGTTCGGGTTTGAAGATAAGGCCTGGGCTATATTGTCGTCTGCCAAACTATGGGCCAACAGGAGAGTTTAAGGAAGGAGGGTACTGGGGGGGGGGGGGGGGGGGGGGGGACTTGGGCTGGTGACTGACCTTTTATATATAAAAAAAGAAGAATTTTAAGAAAAAGAAAAGAGTTGACACTCTTGCCAACATGTCTGCTGCGTTCTTGTTATTTTTCCCATCTTCTATACTTACACACTATTGCCATGAAATCATTTGTAAAACGTAACAGACGACTGCGTATGTAGGCTAGTTTCACTCAATGTTTTGGTCATACAGGACCATTTCTGCGGAAATTATTGAAAATAAGTTGTGTTTTCAACTGAGAAATCGTTTTGGAAAAAAAGAATTCTTTTTTATTTCAATTTTTTTTTTAACTCTTAAACTTGTTTACATGGTGCAGTCGATACGTTTCCTGTAAACCTTTTCCCCTGGCCCCCTCCTCCGGCGTCTCTCTCATTCTCTGCCCTCGCTCCCTCCAGAATTCCAAATTCTAATAACCTCCTCCCCTCGCCCCGGTCCCAGCCCACTCCTTGCTGTTCATTTGCACATTTATTTTTGTTTTTGTTTTGTCTGTCAATAATCGTCGAAAAGACTGACTGTACGATACAATACCAATCCATTTAGGGTCTGAAATCGTCCGCGTAGAGAAACAAACCATACATAATAAATTAGCCCACTCGCAGTCGTTTTCTTCAATCTTAAATCGATGTGTGGCTTCACACAACTTTTTTTTTTCCCCACAGCCTGTATTCTTTCAAACTCTCCGTCAAACAGGCTGCGCTTTAGAAAGGGGAACAACCAGCACTTGCATGGACTTACTACAGGATTGTCAGGTGGGAGGGAAAGAACTTGGAGAGAGAGTGTGCCTCTAGTTAGGTCCTAGTGATCACAAATGTAAGTGGCATATATCAGCAAATGTAAGTGGCTTATGTCAGCAAATGTAAATGGCATACGTCAGTAAATACAGGTGGCATAGATAAGCAAACGTAACGATCTGTAATAATCTGCGAGCTGCATGTACATGAGTAGTCCCATGTTATCTGCCTCAAGTCAGCGCAGGCCTAGTAAATCAGACTGCCTTCCAGTGACCGCGTGTTGAGGTGTTGAGGTGTGAGAGACAGACAGACAGACAGACAGACAGAGAGAGAGACGCAGGAGCAAGGGAGTGTGGGGTAAAGGTGCAGAGAGAGAGAGAGAGAGAGAGAGAGAGAGAGAGAGAGAGAGAGAGAGAGAGAGAGAGAGAGAGAGAACACGTACAAAGTTTTTGAGAGAGAGAGAGAGAGAGAGAGAGAGAGAGAGAGAGAGGAGAGAGAGAGAGAGAGAGTACTAGTTCAAATATATTTAATACACACACACACACACACACACACACACACACACACACACACACACACACACACACAGTGTCACTCCTTCGCGCTCACACACAGACACAGATACACACACACACACACACACGCGCGCGCGCGCGCGCGCGCGCGCGCACCCGAACGCACACAAGCACGCATGTACATGTATACACACTCGCAGCAGAGAGAGAGAGAGAGAGAGAGAGAGAGAGAGAGAGAGAGAGAGAGAGAGAGAGAGAGAGAAAGAGAGAGAGATTTAGAGATTTAAGGGAGGAAAACTTGCTGATAAAGTGATAAGTGTTAGAAGGCAATTACATCCCTTGCATCAAGAGACGCCTGATCGGTTCCCGCTTGCACTACATGTGAACAACTATACTATTCAAAAAAAGAAACGCATACTTTTCTTGAAAAAAAATTATTTCAAATTTCACTAATTTAGCAAAAATTCGATTGAAATCATTTCACAACATAATTTTGTTTGTTTCAAAGGTCATAAATTCCAGTTTTCATTTCCAGTGTCTGTACAGTTCACATCGCCGATACACACACGTTCCAGACAGCAAGGATTCAGTAAGGGGTGTGTCCACCACCTGCAGCAACAACGGCCCGGCATCTGGCTGGCATGGAGCGGATCACTGCGGATCACCGCCGCTGGCATCGTGTCCCACTCCTCCTGGAGGGCGGTGAACAGCTCGTTGACGTTGTCAGGAGCGTGCACTCGCGCCCGGATTCGTCTGTTCAGCTCATCATCCCATAAGTGTTCAAATGGATGAGATCTGGCGACCTTGAGGGCAAAGGAAGAACGTTGGTGCTGTTGTTGGCGAGGATTTGCATTGTCAGTTGCGCAGCTGATGCCTAGCACTGTCTTGTTTGTTGGAACAGCGTGCGAGGCCCGGCCGTAAGAGGCAGGGCATGAGGCTGGAGATTTTCAGCCACATACCGCTGGGCTTTTAGCATGCTTCGGATTTGCACCAGGGGACCCCTGCCGGCATAGTGGATGCCCCCAACCCCCCCCCCCCCCCCCCCCCCCCCCCCACACACACACACACACACACGCCATGGCGCCTCCACCACCATGGGCAGGTACCTCATCCACGCAGTTCTGGTCAAAGCACTAGCCATGTCTGGAGTACACCTTCTTCCTCTTGTCAAGGCGCTGGAGCAGGAAGAAAGACACGTCTGAAAACCAGACCCTGTTCCAGTGGTTCCTGA
Source organism: Conus betulinus (assembly GCA_016801955.1). Classification (NCBI taxonomy): domain Eukaryota; kingdom Metazoa; phylum Mollusca; class Gastropoda; order Neogastropoda; family Conidae; genus Conus; species Conus betulinus. The sequence continues at coordinate 116,462 of JADBJO010002278.1, forward strand.
GCGTCCATGGACGATGCTGAGTTGCCCACTGCAGCCTGTTCTCATGATGACGCTGTGTGAGGACAGGCCCTCTGACAGGTCTGCAAGCCCGTAGTCCTGCAGCATGCAGGCGATTCCGAACACTCTGGTCAGATATTCTTTGACCTCCGGGTAATTGCTGGGCGGTTTGAGAGGCTGACTGAAAGCGATTTCGCAGGTGGCTGACCCCGATGTAGCGGTCTTGAGCTGGAGTTGTTGCTAAAGGTCTTCCACAGCGTGGTCAGTCTGCCGTGGAGCCGCTAATGCGATGAAGACTCAGAAGCCTGCTGAGGGTGCTCTGGCTCGCGTTGAAGTGTGGGGCGACTTCAGGCTGACTTTGCCCAGCTTGCAAACGCCCCAGTGTGTTCTCACGTTCTTGCTGACTGAGTCGGGGCATCTTTGCACTTTGTATTGACGGACTGGTTTTCCTCAGAATGACTCATTGTGTATGGGTTTGTTTGCCTTCCTTTGAGCATTCATTCACCAAAACGTGCATGAATTTCTTTCACTCAGGCGCAAAGGATGACCAAGAAATGAAATTTGTCCAAGTGGCCGTTTTGTGCACGTGCTATCCGACTAGCGCTAAATGCGTGAGCACACGTGAAGCACAGATGTAAAACAAACATTTTCCACTGGTTGGTTACATCTTACCAGTGCTTTGGCTTCAACAGCGAAGATGTTGAAAAACATGCGGGGTTTTTTTGTTGTTTTTTTTTTGGACAGTATATATCCGCTTCTCAACATCCTTAGACAAGAATGCGCAGGGGGGCCACGGCTAAGGATATAAATATTTTGATAAATAAACAAGAAAAGAGACAGGAAGACATTGTCATGGAAACAATTTGTCGGGAGTTTAATGTACTAGTCTAAGACCCCACAGGCATACATGGTCTGAATAACATCTATTGTTAAACGCGCGAGCACGCGCGAGTCTCTCTCTCTCTCTCTCTCTCTCTCTCTCTCTCTCTCTGTGCGTGCGTGCGTGCGTGTGCGTGCGTGCGTGCGCGTGTTACCGTGTCTGTATGTCACCGTGCCTATAGGTCACCTGGTCTATATGTTACTGTGTCTATAGGTTACAGTGCCTATAGGTCACCTGGTCTGTATGTCACTGTGTATATAGGTCACCCTGTCTATAGGTCAACGTGTCTGTATGTCACCGTGTCTATAGGTCACCCTTTCTATAGGTCACCGTTTCTGTATGTCACCGTGTCTCTAGGTCAACGTGTCTATAGGTCAACGTGTCTACGTTTTTATCATTTCTCTGTCATCGTTCTCTGTGTTACCTTTTCCTTTCGGTGTGGGTTCTGTATGTCACCGTGTCTTTGAATTAGGATTAGGGATAGGGTTAGGGGTGGGTTAGGGTTGGGGTTAGGGCTAGGTCAGGGTCAGGGTTACGGTTACAGTTAGGGTTAGGGTTAAGATTTGGGTCAGAGTGAGGGTTACGGTTACAGTTAGGGTTACCGTTAGGGTCATGGTTAAGGTTAGGATTAAGGTTGGGCTTAGGGTCAGGGTTACGGTTACGGTTAGGATTGGGGTTGGGGTTTGGTTTAGGGTTAGTGTTAGGGTTGGGGTTAGTGTTAGGGTTATTAGAGTTTGGGGTAGAATTAGATTTAGTATGAGGGGTTAGGGTTTAGCGTGTGACTAGCATTAGGGTTTGCTTAGGGTTAGGCATATAGACATGGTTACATAGAAATGCAGTGAAATATAGGCACAGTGACATGTAGACCCGTTTGAAAATAGATATGGTGACATATAGACAGGGTGACACATAGACACGGTGACATGTAGACAGGATGGCATATAGACAGGATGACATATAGACACGGTGACACATAGACACGGTGACATATAGACACGGTGACATATACACACGGTAACATATAGACAGGATGACATATAGACAGGGTGGCTTACAGGCACGGCGACATATAGACACGGGGAAATATAGACACGGTGTGATATACACACGGTGACATACAGACCCGGTGAAAAGTAGATGTAGACACAGTGACATATAGACAGGGTGACATACAGACCCGGTGAAAAATAGACACGGTGACATACAGACACGGTGATATGCAGGCATAGTGATCTACTTACACAGTACCCCCGAGTTTTTAACAAGCGTGAAGTCTTCGCGACGATCTTAAATTAATGTTCACGCGACCCGTAAAAAAATTGAATTCCTTAATCCATTTCATCCCTTCAGCAGTCCTGAGCCTGCTCATAACAACAGATCCCATCGATCCCCGCGCCGTTAGATCCCCAAGTAGGTAGGCCACTCCTGCTCTCTTCAGGTCAGAGTTCGGGGTTACAGCTAAGGTCAAGAAGTAACAACAAAGTTTGAAGAGAGATAAAATTGCCCTGGCTGTGAAAAAAAAAAAAGTTTTGAATGTAAAAGAAGATGATTTTATTCTGGAATTTGGAGTCAGTAAATTAGTTCGATGTCATATGTCACCAAGCATAGCAGAATGATGCATGAGTTGTGGACTCCTTGCGTTTTTACGCCATTGGTAGGGCACTAGGATTTTAGAGTGAGAAGTCAAGCAGGCGAGAGGAAAATGAAGGGTCATGTGGATCGTGCTTGCATAGAAAAAGAAACGGACATGACCTCTGCCTCAGAGTCAGGTATGGTATGGGTCAAGGGCTAGACTGTGCGATGAATATGTTTTGGTGCTGGCTGATCTTCTGAGAGAAACCAGGTGCGGCTTTGAGTTGAATAGAGATTACATAGCGTTTTGGGCCTAAACTGAAACAATGGACTCGGACCTGTACAATCGCGCGTTTCATTGACCCACCCCAACCCTGCCCCTTCCCATCTCGACTTCCACCCTTCTTCTCTACAAGGACTTGCCTTAAAACGAGGCTGAGCTTAGCTCAGTGTGTGTGCGTGCGTGCGTGCGTGTGTGTGTGTGTGTGTGTGTGTGTGTGTGTGTGTGTGCGTGCGTGCGTGCGTGCGTGCGTGCGTGCGTGTGCGTGCGTGCGTGCGTGCGTGCGTGTGTGTGTGTATGTGTGTGTGTGTGTGTGTGTGTGTAATCGGATATGCTATCGTCTGCTACGACAGGAAGTTGGAAAAGAAAGTAAATCTAAGTCGTGTCTTGTCGTATTGGATTTCGTCTTCTGTCCGGTTGTCCGGTTCTCCTCCCCACGCGTCGCCCCCTTTCCCACCCCCACCACACGCCCGCCCGCTCTCTCTCTCTCTCTCTCTCTCTCTCTCTCTCTCTCTCTCTCTCTCTCTCTCTCTCTCTCTCTCTCTCTCTCTCTCTCTCTCTCTTCTACTGCCGACAATATATTTGTCCTGTATTCAATAGTGCAAAAGTATTTGGTGAGAAAGTCAGGGAAAAGTATATGTTTGCTTCGTTGATATAAAAAAAGAATTTGATACAGTTAATCGCAACATTTTGTGGAATGTACTTAGAAAAATTGGTGTTGGAAGTAAAATGCTAAGGATGCTGCGATGTATGTATCAAAGTGTGAGATCGTGTGTAAGATGTCCCGATGTGCTTACTGAATTCTTTGAGTGCCCAGTGGGTGTAAGGCAAGGCTGTGTATTGTCACCCACGTTATTTTCGTTTTTTGAAAAATGAACTAGCGTCAGAAGTTGCTTCAAAGAGTGATTTTGGAATACAGCTAACACCCGACTCTGTACAGGTCTTGATATTGTTGTTTGCTGATGATGATAGTTTAGCTTCATACTGTCCCAAGGGATTACAAAATCAAATCGATATCCTCAAACAATTTGCAGACAATAATGATATGAAAGTGAATCTGGGAAAAGACGAAAACAACTGTATTCAGAAAAGGGGGATTTCTGGGAGAGAAAGAAAAATGGAAATATGGTGATGAACATATAACGGTAGTCAACAGTTATAAATATTTAGGGCTACATTTGACAACCAAGCTTTCACTAACGTATGCGGTGGAAGAGCTAGTCACTAAAGCAAAAATTGAAACAACTCAGCTCCTTTGATGCCTTTAGAAATTAGGAGATATTTCAAGAAATGTGTTCTTTAAGATGTATGACGCTCAGATTGCTCCCATTTTACTGTACGGGTCTGAGGTCTGGGACTACCAAACAGTTCGATGCACTAGAGAAGACACACATGTTTGCCTGTAAACGCTATTTGAACGTAAGCAGGCAAATGCCAAATAAAATGGTGCTGGAAGACCTCGGCCGATATCCAATGTATGTTTTAGCGGCTGAAAGGTGTATTCGATACTGGCTAAAAGTTTGTAATCTGGCAGAAGAAAGACTACCCAGGAAAGCTTATAATACGCTAAATCACCTTCAAGAGTTGTGAAAAAAACATGGGCGTTTTACGTGAGACAGTTATTATTTGTAAATGGATTTGGAGATGTTTGGTTGCAACAGAGGGTTGGCGATATGAACAATTTCATTCACATTTTTAGACAGAGACTCGTTTGTCAGTATGCACAAACTTGGCATGATAAACTGGAACCAGCAGAACGTTTTGAACTGTATTCTAGCTTTAAGCAGTTCCTACGAACAGAACATTATTTGGATTACACGATATCACGGTGTCAGAAAGAAGCATACGTGAAGTTTAGATTTGGCATTTCTCCAATAAACTGCATAAACTGAGATACAGAGGGGATATGTTACCAAGACATTGATTATGTCCGGCTTGTGAAGGAGCTATTGAAAGACGAGTCACATGTGTTGTTTGAATGCAGGGTGTATGAAATATTTAGAAATGTCTGTAAGACAAGTCTCACGTTTTTTTGTACAACGTTTTCCAAAGAAGATCACAGCTGATACAAGAGGAAGAACTGAAGAGAGTGTATGTTCTTGCTGTGGAATGATGATTTTGAATGGACAAAATTAAGCGCTAGCAAATATTCCATAGGATTGACAAAGTTAATGGTTGGATGCGCGTAAACTTTGATTAATAATGATCGAGGATCACATGCATTCACGAGAACTGAAGACTGATCGGGGATCAAGGCGGTAAATAGTATGTTAGTGAGCTTTTATGGATGATTGATTCCTGACATGACCAAAGATGGAGGATGACTGATGATGACTATTGATCACTTATTTTTTTTATGGTATGGTTGAGGATAGGATAAGGGAGAGGATAAGCGATTCAAGTCTAATTAACGAACATTGAGGATAAATGATGCAAATGATAATGATGACTGATTACCAGTATTGATCAATGGCCTCTATGATTAGGGATTGATGATTGATTATGATCGACAGAATGTCAGTGGACAATTATTTTAACGGTCGAAAATGCTGAGGTTTAACTATTGGTGCGTGCTCCTATTGATGTCCTGTTGATTAATTTTCAAGATTTTATTGCGGGCCTGCCTTCATTCGAATGTCGATGTGCGTGGGACTACGAATTGTGTGAATGGTATGCCCATTTTGCTATGCCCTTGAAATGAACATGTATATATGTTTATTCAATAAAATGTCAGTGTCAGTGTCAGTGTCAGTCTCTCTCTCTCTCTCTCTCTCTCTCTCTCTCTCTCTCTCTCTCTCTCTCTCTCTCTCTCTCTCTCTCTCCCTCTCTCTCTCTCTCCTCACCTCACACACACACACACACACACACACACACACACACACACACACACACACACACACACACACACACACATTTTTGTAAAGTATATATTCAGTTTCGCACAAAATAAGAAACCGCGCCGGGAAAGGATAATAGTGTCATCAAAATGATGAGAATATGAATACGAATGGTTCATTGTTTCAAGCTTGTAAGCCCATTCACAATAGATCACTGGAAAAAAAAATTGACTGGAATGAACATGAATGTGAAAAATAGATGTTAAACTTCTTCATGACAAGGAAACGACATGAAGAAAGTATGACAATGCACCAATTGTCCTGGTTACCCTGGGGTGGCAGGTTCGAATCTCCCTTAGGCGTTTAGGTACGGGAGGGGGGGAGGGGGGGGGGGGGGGTCTTTTGGGCTTAGCATCGTGCTTTTAATTGCCAATAGTCTTTCGAATGAAACTATAATCCGAGGTTTCGTGCGTTCGAACACACGCATGACGTCTTGCACACGGAAACTCCTATCACCAAATTTGGAAAGAGAAGGCCAGATTGGACGTTGGCGTGGATGAGACGTAGACACAAAGCCTTCACCGGATCTGACGACCGACCGCAATGACTCGGGAAGCGATTGAATGTAGCAGCCCCGTCCGGTAGCTCTTGAGTCAAATCATGTCATCAAATTTTGGCTGATCGGCGCGGATCGGCAGAGCGGGTTCGGCAGAGAGGCGGTTCGGCGGCAGGACAGTTTGGCAGATCGGCGGTAAGGCGATTGGGAAGAGAGGCGTTTCAACCGTTCGGTGGTTGTGTGGCTGGAGAGAGGCAGGAGAGAGGGCGAAAAGGCAGAGAGATGAGGCAGGGAGACAGAGAGATGAGGCAGGGAGACAGAGAGATGAGGCAGGGAGAGATGAGGCAGGGAGACAGAGAGATGAGGCAGGGAGAGATGAGGCAGGGAGAGATGAGGCAGAGAGACAGAGAGATGAGGCAGGGAGACAGAGAGATGAGAGCAGGAGAGACAGAGAGATGAGGCAGGGAGAGATGAGGCAGGGAGCCAGAGAGATGAGGCAGGGAGACAGAGAGATGAGGCAGGGAGACAAAGAGATGAGGCAGGGAGAGATGAGGCAGGGAGACAGAGAGATGAGGCAGGGAGACAGACAGAGAGAGATGAGACAGGGAGCCAGAGAGATGAGGCAGGGAGACAGAGAGATGAGGCAGGGAGACAGAGAGATGAGACAGGGAGCCAGAGAGATGAGGCAGGGGAGAGATGAGGCAGGGAGAGATGAGGCAGGGAGACAGAGAGATGAGGCAGGGAGACAGAGAGATGAGACAGGGAGCCAGAGAGATGAGGCAGGGAGAGATGAGGCAGGGAGAGATGAGACAGGGAGCCAGAAAGATGAGACAGGGAGCCAGAGAGATGAGGCAGGGAGAGATGAGGCAGGGAGAGATGAGGTAGGGAGAGATGAGACAGGGAGCCAGAGAGATGAGGCAGGGAGAGACAGAGAGATGAGGCAGGGAGACAGAGAGATGAGACAGGGAGAGATGAGACAGGGAGACAGAGAGAGATGAGGCAGGGAGAGATGAGACAGGGAGCCAGAGAGATGAGACAGGGAGCCAGAGAGATGAGGCAGGGAGAGATGAGGCAGGGAGAGATGAGGCAGGGAGACAGAGAGATGAGACAGGGAGCCAGAGAGATGAGACAGGGAGACAGAGAGATGAGGCAGGGAGACAGAGAGATGAGACAGGGAGCCAGAGAGATGAGACAGGGAGCCAGAGAGATGAGGCAGGGAGACAGAGAGATGAGGCAAGGAGACAGAGAGATGAGGCAGGAGGGGAGGAGAGATGAGGCAGGGGAGAGATGAGGCAGGGAGACAGAGAGATGAGGCAGGGAGACAGAGAGATGAGACAGGGAGCCAGAGAGATGAGACAGGGAGCCAGAGAGATGAGGCAGTGAGCCAGAGAGATGAGGCAGGGAGACAGAGAGATGAGACAGGGAGCGAGAGAGATGAGACAGGGAGACAAAGAGATGAGGCAGGGAGACAGAGAGATGAGGCAGGGAAACAGAGATTGAAGCAGGGAGAGATGAGGCAGGGAGACAGAGAGATGAGACAGGGAGACAGAGAGATGAGGCAGGAAGACAGAGAGATGAGGCAGGGAGAGATGTGGCAGGGAGAGATGAGGCAGGGAGACAGAGAATTGAAGCAGGAGAGATGAGGCAGGGAGACAGAGAATTGAAGCAGGGAGAGATGAGGCAGGGAGACAGAGAGATGAGGCAGGGAGACAGAGAGATGAGGCAGGGAGACAGAGAGATGAGGCAGGGAGACAGAGAGAGAGAAGGCAGGGAGACAGAGAATTGAAGCAGGGAGAGATGAGGCAGGGAGAGATGCAGCAGGGAGACAGAGAGATGAGGCAGGGAGACAGAGAGATGAGGCAGGGAGACAGAGAGATGAGGCAGGGAGACAGAGAATTGAAGCAGGGAGAGATGAGGCAGGGAGACAGAGAGATGAGGCAGGGAGACAGAGAGATGAGGAGGGAGACAGAGAGATGAGGCAGGGAGACAGAGATTGAGCAAGGAGAGATGAGGCAGGGAGAGATGAGGCAGGGAGAGATGATGCAGAGAGAGGAGAGAGATGAGGCAGGGAGACAGAGAGATGAGGCAGGGAGACAGAGAGATGAGGCAGGGAGAGACAGAGAATTGAAGCAGGGAGAGATGAGCAGGGAGCAGGGAGATGATGGGCAGGGAGAGATGAGGCAGAGAGACAGAGAGATGAGGCAGGGAGACAGAGAGATGAGGCAGGAGACAGAGATGAGGCAGGGAGAGATGAGGCAGGGAAGATGAGGCAGGGAGATAGAGAGATGAGGCATGGAGACAGAGAATTGAACTAGGGAGAGAAGAGGCAGTGAGAGAAGAGGCAGGGAGATGAGGCAGGAAGAGATGAGGCAGAGAGACAGAGAGATGAGGCAGAGAGACAGAGAGATGAGGCAGGGGAGACAGAGAGATGAGGCAGGGAGAGAGATGAGGAGGGAGACAAAGAGATGAGACAGGGAGCCAGAGAGATGAGGCAGGGAGACAGTGAGATGAGGCAGGGAGCCAGAGAGATGAGGCAGGGAGACAGAGAGATGAGGCAGTGAGACAGAGAGATGAGGCAGGAAGAGATGAGGCAGGGAGACAGAGAGATGAGGCAGGGAGCCAGAGAGATGAGACAGGGAGCCAGAGAGATGAGGCAGGGATGAGGCCAGAGAGATGAGGCAGGGAGACAGATAGATGAGACAGGGAGCCAGAGAGATGAGGCAGGGAGCCAGAGAGATGAGGCAGGGAGACAGAGAGATGAGGCAGGGAGACAGAGAGACGAGGCAGCGAGACAGAGAGAGAGAGGCAGGGAGACAGAGAGATGAGGGACAGAGAGGGAGAGGGAGAGAGAGGCAGGGAGGACAGAGAGACGAGGCAAGGAGGCAGAGAGATGAGGCAGGGAGACAGAGAGATGAGGCAGGGAGACAGAGAGATGAGGCAGGGAGACAGAGAGACGAGACAAGGAGACAGAGAGATGAGGCAGGGAGATGAGGCAGAGAGAGAGATGCAGGGAGACAGAGAGATGAGGCAGGGAGACAGAGAGATGAGGCAGGGGGAGACAGAGAGATGAGGCAAGGGACAGAGAGATGAGGCAGGGAGCCAGAGAGATGAGGCAGGGAGAGATGAGGCAGGCAGAGAGATGAGGCAGAGAGACAGGAGACAGGGAGACAGAGAGATGCGGCATGGAGACAAATGATGCCTTTCACATTCCATGAACTGAATCAGATACACCGCTAGGTGGACAGAGAGAGCTGTGTAGCCCAAAGAAAAAAAAATCGCACCCCCCCCCCCTCACCCCCCCCCAACCCCGCCCCCCCCCCCCCCCCCCCCCCCCCCCCCGAGTAGTTCAAATGACGACTGTCAGCTCCGGTGGCAAGCATTTTAAGCTGAGGGCCACTGTAAATGAAAGTCATCACACTGGTGTTTTTTTTTTTTTTTTTTAACATTAAATGACCAGGTCAAGTCATTACATACAGTAGCTTTTATTTGTTAAACAAAGGAGTTAACCAAGCTTTTGTGTAGTCAGTGGCTTTTTTTTCTTTTTTTCCTTTTTTTTTTCTTATGGATGAAAAAGTAATCCTCGTTGTGCACACATTGCCATTTCTTTGCTAGGAAAAAAAAAAAATCAACCCTACTGTGACGTAAACAGTGCCAGTCGGTCGCAAATGAGTCAATAAACCTTGTTGCATACATTGTGTGTCTATCCCTTCAATTGTAAATGAAAACCACCAGTCATATCTACTGTGGAATCAGTGTTACTCCATGGTGGCATGCGTGGTCTGATTCTGTGGCTAACAACCAGAAGCGGCAAACCAATCATAGATTAAAATCCGTCACTTGAAAAACGGTGGAACAAAATTTAAAATTCACGTGCCATGTTGTCGTCAACTGCGGTTCCGTAGGGCAGCAAATCAACAATTAACGATCGACTAGCCCAAGCCAGATTGAAAACGAAAGTGAATAAATATTCAGTTAAGCGCGTTGCATGCGTGCCGTGTATTTCAATTCCATTAGAAGCCTCTGCCTGTGGGCGATCAGATAATCACTCACTGGTTTGCCTCTCTTATCTTTGTCCTTGGGATCCCAGGTGGAAAGGTCATTGCACGTTGTACTCTTGAGGACCATTGGCCAGCATTTTTTTTTTTCAAACACACGTTTTTTTTTTTTTCAAACACACGTATGCTGTTGTCTGTGTATGTATGTCGTGTCTGTCTGTTTGTCTGTCTGTCTGCCTGTCTGTCTGTCTGTCTGTATGTATGTATGGACGTGTGTGTGTATGCATGCATGCATGCATGTCCGTACGTATGTATGTACGCATGTATGTTTATATGTATATGTGTATGCATCCATTATGTATGTATATGTGTGTGGACGTGCCGTATAAAAGCTACCAATGATAACGTTTGCATGTACATTGAGCTGTATACTTGTTAATAATAGTGACATATGTCTTACGTCGAATGTTTATATCTAGGCGCATACCTGCACCTAAAAAAGAAAAGCTGAGAGCTGAACAAAAGACTTGCCATAGCGTTTGTTGATTTGCCGAAGGCATTCAACACCTGTACACTGGGACTGCCTTTCGAAAGCCCCTCGCACGCGTGGGTATACCGACAGTTCATCTAATTGATCTTTTGATTCTATAACAGCAGGCAAGGGTACAGGAAAATGAGGATACAGAAGACATCTTCTCAGTATGAAAGTGGGGTGTAAACAAGGCGATGTCTTGGCTCTCATCCTCTTCTCCATCTTGTTTGCCGCAATGGTGAATGAAAACATTTAGAGACTTTGTTGAAGGGGTGTACGGATACATCCAGTTTCGTTCAGATAGCAAAGTTTTCTTTAATCTGTAGTATCTTCAGGATTTTAGCCCATTTGAAGGTCACTTCCTCTTCATGGGTGGCCGTGCACCGGCCACACGCTCCCACGAAGAGATCCACTGCATAAAGACCGCTTTGGAACAGCCTGCAGGCGATTTGGCTTAACAGTCAGACTTGGCAAGTCTGTGGCCATGTTCCAGCTCGTACCATCACAGGCTGGCAGTACTCCATCCGCATCATCTGTTGCCATCAACAGCACAGAGATCAAGATCCGTGGACAAGTTCTGCTATCTAGACAGCACAACAGATCGCTGGACGCAGATGTGACACTACGAATGGTAAAGTTCAGCGCTGCTTTTGGCAGGTTTACAATGAAACTGCGGGGAACTCACGGCATCAAACTCATTCAAAGCCTTCAAAAAAATTGCCCTGCACAAAGGTGTGATCCTCGGTACCGTAATGTACTGCCTACCAACGACATCCAGCTAGTGTAAGGAGTTTATGAGCATTTTGTGTACAAGGTCTGCAGCATCAAATGTCAAGACAAAATGTTCAGCCTGCAGGCTCTGGAAAGGTATCGACTTCCCAGTTTGAGTGTTTACTCTTTCAGAGTTATTCACATTGAGGACAGTCAGAAACCCGAAACACTCCTGTACGAGCAGCTGAAGAACCGGCACCAAGACCAAAGTAGATCCATTATGAGACACAGTGACACGGCTGAAGACCGATCTCAACACAGCTGCAACATGGACGCAGGTAACTGGGAACATACTACCTTCAAACAGATCATATTGATTGAAAAAAAAAAAATCCTGTGCCATCGAGGCACAAACTGTTTCAAGACCAACAGAGCCACCGCTAATCTGACAGAGAGGAACAGGATAATACAGGCCCCCACCTTGCTGAAATCTTTCCCCCAACAACCTCTACTACCGAATGTATGTTTCACTCATACGTTGCTTGGTTTCAGTTGTTGCTACAGTAGGAATTGTCGCCTGATAACAATGAATACCGACACTGAAGGACAAAAAGTCATCCTGGTATAGAAAAAGTCACCTCTGGTAACATTGTGCGCGGGTAGGTTCCATATGCATGACTACTGCTGAACAAAATGTCGAAATTTGAGTGTACAGTTTGGGGCCGAGTCGAAATCGGTCACTGGTATTGTGCCACTGAAGTATGCGAGAGGAAATAGGGGAAGATGAAAATGGCTATGTGATGGTCATTGGCGGATCTGGATTCAACATGCCATATGAAAAATACTGATGTGATGGTCATTGGCGGATCTGGATTTAACATGTGTTAAAAAAAAAAAACCGATGTGATGGCTATTGGCGTATCTGGATTCAACATGCCACACGAAAAACGCCGAAATCAATTCAAATGGTGTATGTTCAAAACGCTGCAAGGTTCGCATAGACGTATTCCTCGGACCGCTCGCCCCAACAGCATGGACACGGGTCCACCCATGCTGACCCATTGAATTTCATACACTAACATCATCATCATCATCATCATCATCATCATCATTATCATCATCATCGTCGACGTATTCGTCGTAGTCGTCGTCGTAATTGTTGTCAGTTGAGATCACCGTTGTTTTCACATTACCGCATAAGCAAAATAAGGCATGTCAAAGACAAGACTTACTATTTGACGTCAACACTACCACCGTCATCATCACTATCACCAAAACTCATCACCGCCTTTGTTGAAACTTGTACCATCTTTGGCAATCAGATTATCACCGTTATATCCCTATTTCCTTTTGTACACATATAATACTGTAAAAAAAAGTGTAGGTCAGATCTTACCCCGATCCATACACTAATACATGGCGACAATGTGTTCCACAGTGGACACAGTCATGTACCTTGCCGGTAGGAAATATCACTGAGGTACCCGGGTGACATTTTGTGCCTCAACATCGGTACAGATATCATCAGGGATGACATTTTAAACCTAGGTGACATTTTTTGTGCCGCAACGTCGGTGAAGAATCTCATCCAGGGTGACATTTTGAACCGAGGTGACATTTCGTCAAGCAACATAGGCCTCAATTTTCCCAAGAGGACCAAATTTAATGGCTGTCCCGCCTGCCTACTCACCGATCGAACTGTCAGGAGATTTGCATCAGTCATCAGTGCGTGTTTGCGTTTAGATCGAAGGCCAGCCGCTTTACAATTGAATGGCGCTGTTGTTCCTTGTTGACAAGTAAATAAATATGCAAGCAAACAAACAAAGGACTGAATGAATGGATGATAATAAATGAATGGACCAATCAATGAGCTGCTAAAATAATAATCATCCTGGGGTTCTGATTGGATACTGATGACTCCATCAAAGCTGTCAGAGCCCTTTGTAAACCACATAGATACCATCCGTAAACACTATGTCCATAAAAACCTTGGCCTAAAAAAAACTGTTTGGCACACACACACACACACACACACACACACACACACACACACACACACACACACACACACACACACACACACACACACACACACACACACACACACACACACACACACACAAAGAGAGAGAGAGAGAGCGAAGGGGTGGGGGTCAGGGTGAACAGAGTAGGATGAGGAGATGGGCAATATTTGTGGGGAGGAGGGCAGGATGGGTTTGGGGTCGATACTATTCACAGAGATGGCTCTTTAGAGAAGATGCTGAAAAGGCCGTTGACAGAAAGAATGCCTACTGGTGAGTGGGAAGCTTTTCAAGACGGTTGGACCCTAGTAGGAGAGACAGCTCTCACCAAAGGATTTTGTCCTAGTAGAAAGAATAGGGAGAATGCGATTATCCAATGACGTACGGGGATTTGGAGATGGAATGCAGAAAGTTAAGCGTCATGTTGATGACAAATAAACACACGGCGCGACAGAACCGCGGCGGCGCAGCTTGTGAACGGTGTTGGATACACGCTTGGTTTAGGTTTCAGTTATTTATTCATGAAACCATGCTGCTGCAAACACAGAGCTGTTCTGCTTACTATTCACAAGGGGTAGCAAACAACAAGCTGTGGATTAATATCGATCTCGAAAAAAAAAACCAAGAGGTACAAACCTCGCATTTCATACTGTTACAGGTCTACCCGAAAGCCTAACAATGAGTATTTGAAAACAGGTCGAGAAAGTACAGTACTGGATTCATTTCCCCGAAAGAAATGCCAACAAACCTTGAACCGTTAAAAACAAAACAAATCAATTTCTTTACGCTTCACGATTATAACAGATTATAACAGTACGCGCTGCAATGTCCACATGCTGCAACTTAGTCCAAATGGCACGGCCAGAACTAAAGCAACACAAGTTGCGACCCCCCGTGACCGTGACCTAAAGAGATAAAAAAATATCACCGACACATGCTTAAAGGCGAGTGCAACAGCAAAATTATGGATACACTCTGCACAAGTTTTCTTCTGATGCAGACATTCATAAAAGATGGATTCAACTGGTACGAACTGCGGGCCAGACCTGAGGCTTTCCTTCAGTACTACAAGCTTGTACTGGGCTGGTTTACAGTTTGCTTTCTCTGCCTGGTGAACTCCACTGCTGGCCTGTTTTGCACTGCTTAGTAGTTTTTCTGATGAAAATGAGTAAAAAAAATATAAAAGTCAATAGCCAAGTGCAGTACTCGACAATGCTTAAAACTGCACTCTGCAAAGTTTAGACATATTTGGACCAGCAGACGGTAGTTCTCTCTCTCTCTCTCTCTCTCTCTCTCTCTCTCTCTCTCTCTCTCTCTCTCTACTCTCTCTGCGGTCTCTCTCTGTCTCTCTCTCTCTCTCTCTCTGTCTCTCTCTCTCTCTCTCTCTCTCTCTCTCTCTCTCTCTCTCTCTCTCTCTGTTCCTGTGCTGTGAAATGACATATGAACCTCAAGCTCTGTTGATCTGGAAATAAACTCCCGCCCCAAAATGTGACCGAGTATTGATTGAAGCTTGCTTTGGTTTCAGCTTGGTGCCAGTACACTGGGCCTTCAGTTCCACGACAGGCCTCAGGGAAGGAGTGGCCTGACTGCCTCTTTCATCTGCCGCTCTCTGGGGATGAGCTGTCATGGCAGCCCCTCCAGTGGGATCCAATGATGGAGAGAACACCCTGTTGCCCATCATGCGTGAGCAACATAACTGTATAGACAACTACATTAGAGAAAGAAGAACAACTGCAAATATATTTTTTTGTTTAAATGCCAGAAGTTTTTACCCTGAACTAAAACGCATATACCCTTTATTTGTCTTCAAGGTCCAGGTCCATTCTCCAGGTACAACAGGATCGAAAAACTCTGGTGGTCCATGCGTAGTGCTCTTTAGTTCTTAGATAAACCAAGGAACAAAGCTATTATTTGCACAGTGTCTTCCATTTGTTAAACAAATAAACGCATACCCGCTGTGTTGCGTACACTGCAAATCATTCGCTAAAAACACACAAACCAATGGGAACACGTCGATGGATGCACGCTTGGCCTCTGCTTCCGGTGCTGATGTGAAGGACACCCCAATGAGCTCAGGCCTCTGCTACTTGTGCAGAATTCTGGAACCATTATTTGATCCGATTCCACACAGCAGATCTGCACCAAAATTAATCAGCTCGTTGTTGATTTTCCAACCGAGATTCATTCGATTTGATGCAGCATTTTTCTCGTCATTTAGCTGACAGACACACACAAACACACCAACAAATAAAACGTGGCAAAGAAAACCCCCCGAGATGAGTATTGTAATTAAAACCAATTAACAGTTGTACTGTGTATATAGTGTTGTTCCATTATCACCCAAAACGTCACAAGCCAACGATGAATATGTCGTTTAAGGATTCTGCTGGTAACATAAGGAGTAGCATTGACGTGCTATGCTGGTAGAATTCAACCTTTACGTGTTTTACTATATCATAATATTACATTTATCCCCCCTCTCCCTTCCCACCCTTCCGTCTTCACCCCCACACACATAGAAATACATAAATATTTTTTTTTAAAATCAGCAATGATTATTCAAAATGAGATGGTAATGTAAAAGAAAACAAATGACATTAGATAACAAACTCGATTACATAATAATCATGCTGTGCAAAAGAAAGATATCACGAGCTCGTTTATATTACAAACCTGACCTGTGCACTTAGTCATCAACATTTTTGGAGAACAATTTATGTTGAAGTTATATCGGAGACAGTATCTCCAAAGACACCGTCACTCTGATCTGAGTATTTCGTTGTCCATGGATATATTTATCTACGCTGTCAACAACTGCAATTTCATTGAACGATAAATAGATACTTGATTATGGGCCAGTCCATAGAACGATGATAAAATAACACTGGCAGCGCCTATCTTCCCATTCCGTCAGGAGCCTCTCCGACTCTGCGATCAGAGGGAATCGTTCATGTGACCGCTATCGTACTGTCTGTGCAGATGTGCCGACAGGCCAGCAGTCCACCATCAAAGGGGAGACTGACTGTCTGTTTGATGACATCGTCTACATTATCACCGTCAAAAATATCCATAGCCCTCAGCACCTGATCGTGCCTTATCAACAC
>JADBJO010002278.1:137946-145446 GCA_016801955.1 Conus betulinus
GATCGCATGGACCCGGTGATGATCCTGAGGGCTTGATTTTGGACCCTATCCAGGGATTGCTGGTGGGTCTTCGCTGCTGTTGACCAAGCTGTTTGAGCCATACTCAAGATGGGGCCTGACTGCTCCCTGGTAGACGCGCTTGAGTATTTGTTCGTTTGCTCCCCAGCTGGTTCCGGCTAGCTTCCGCAGAATGGCAAGCTTTCGTCTGGCCTTTGCTTCAGCTTTCTGGATGTGTGGTCGCCAGGTTTGCTTCTTGTCAAAGGTGACACCAAGATTGCCTCCTCTTCGTGTTTCAGGGCTGTGCCTCCAAGTTTGATGGGCCCAGCTTTTTTGTTTTGTTGACAAGGTGAAGAGTGTTGTGGAAGATTTCTCCTTGTTGATTGCCACACACCACTTATCTGCCCATGCCGCCAGCTTGTCAGCCGCTTGTTGCATTCTGTATGTGGCAGTAGTGGCATGCTCTTCCTTGCACCACAGCACCAGGTCATCTGCATAAAGTGCAGCATGGATACCTTTGGGAAGTTCTTGGATGAGGTCATTAATGAAGACCAAAAGAGTAGGGGCGAGAGGGACGCCTCCTTGTGGGACTCCATGTCGCAGCAGCACTTTTTTTTTTGCCTTTTCGTCCGTTGACTGTGACTCTTGCTCTGCGGTTGTGGAGGTAGGATCTGATCCAATGCAGCATGTTTGCCAGCGACTCCACATCTATGCAGTTTCACGAGGAGGCCATCAGTCCAGACTTTGTCAAAGGCCTTTTGTAGATCGATCCAGGTGGCAAAGACAAGCTTTTGCTCCTGGAACGCATCCTCGATTTCTTGGGAGAGGTAGGTGGTCTGGTCTTCTGTGCTGCGAAACTGTCTGAAGCCTGCCTGTTCAGGAGCCAGAATGTTTTCAGTCTCGAGATACCAAAGCAGGCGCTGGTTGACCCATCTCTCTAGGGTCTTGATGACGCAGCTGGTGAGGCTGATTGGCCTGTAACTGGCAGCCTTCTTCTTGTCCTTGCCTTTTTTGAGGACAGGGATCATGATGGCTTCTCTCCAAACTTGTGCCAAGTCTCCAGTTTCCCAGCTCAGGTTGAAGACCTCTAGAAGTTTGAGGGTGGCTGTGCTGCCAAGGTGCTTCAGCATCTCGTTAGTGATCCCATCTGGCCCTGGGGATTTCCGAGTTTTCAGCTTCCTCAGAGCTGTCTGGAGCTCATGGAGAGTAAGGGGCTGCTTCATGGGTTTCACGTTGGTGTCTTGTCGTCTCTCTCTCTGTTCTCTTCTTGCTTCTCTTTGCTGAGAAGTGCTGACAGGTATAGTGCTCTCGCTTGCGTAGATATCAGCAAAGCGGTTAGCTGCGCATCTCCCTGTCAGCATCTCTCCATTCTCTCTTCAGTGTGATGTTCTGGCCTTTGCTGTCCTCATCGTTGAGTTGGCCTACAACTCTCCACAGTTTTGAGCCACCTTTCTCAAGGTTCAGGGCTGCTGTCTTCTCTCTCCAGCTTTTGCGCCTGGCCTGGATCTTTGCCTTGAGGAATTTGGCTTTTGTCTGCTGCAGCTGCAGGTGGTTCTCGTCCGATGGGTTGTTTTCTGCATCTTGTCTGGCCTCTGTCATCTCGTCCTGTAGCTCTTGAAGCTGGTTGCTCCAGTAGGGTTTGTACTCTTTCTGAGCACCACGTGTGGAATGGTCTCTTTGGCAGCCTGCAAGATGCTGGCGTTCAGGACTCTGACAACATTGTTTATGTCTCTGCCTGCCTTGGACTTGAAGGTCCTTGGTGAGAACGTTGGTGCGGTGACTGAAAAGCCTCCATTTTGCCTTCTTGTAGTTCCAGCGAGCGGGCACTGGGCGACTGGCTGTGTTTTTTGTTGATCTTCAGGAACACTGGCCTGTGATCGCTACCTCCTAGCTGCTCTCCCACTTCCCTGGTGATGTCCTGGTGTACATCTTCAGTGCAGAGAGCAAGGTCTGGGGTGGAGGTAGTGCGCCATCGTCTGGAGTAGAAGGTTGGAGTGTCACTTGGGGAGTTGATCAGGACGAGATGATGTTCGTCTTGCCAGTCTTCCACTTCTTCTCCTCGGCGATCCATCTGGCTGTAACCCCAGCTCTGGGAGTGACTGTTGAAATCACCTACTGCGATAAAGCTCGAACCTGGGACGTTGATGGTGCCGAGTGACAGTGGCTGGTTGTCAGGGCAGTAGAAGTTCAGGATGTGCAACTCTGTGTCATTCAGTTTGGCCCGAATCATCTGGTACTCAGCACCCTCCATGTGGACTGCTGTTTCGCTGGCATCGATGTTGTTCCGGACAAGTGTCAGGATTCCGCCCTTGCTTCTGTCAGCTCTGTCCCATCTAAATGGCTGGTAGCCTCGGATTTTGAATGCCCTTTCCTGTTTTCAGGTGGGTTTTTTCTTGAATGCAGCAGACGTTGATGTTTTCCTCGTGCAGGATGTGTTCAAGCTCCGTCTTTTTATTCATGACTCCTTCTGCATTCCAATGCATCACCTTGAAAGGTTGTTGCTTCTTGGATGTTGTTGTTGAAGTGCTGCCAGTCGCTGTCCTCTGCCGCCCCCTGGCGTGACAAGTGGACGAGAGGGACCTCCAGTCGCTGTGGGTGGACTCCGTTGAGGCTCGGAGCCCGGCGCTGCCCCATCCTGGAGGGACCTCAATGGGCGAGCGCCATTCTCATCTCGGCTGGCTGACATTGTCATATGGCGATGATGCGTGGTGTCGTGGTTTATTAGAGTGCGCCGTGCAGCCCAACACCTCCGTCTTCAGCACTCGAGGTTTCTGTAGGGGTTACCCCGCCCTTAGCTCATGGTCCAAAGTGCCCTGTGAGCACAGGGGGGATTGTTTCTCCGAGGGTCCCACCCCGTAGCTAGAGGTTTTAACGCGCCTCATGATCGCGTGATGAACCCGTCATGGGACATATGGGGTATTTCTTGAGTGCAGCAGTGTGCCACCTGCTGCTGCCCCACCCCGTCCTGCTGGGAGCACCGCCAGTTGGTCCGGGACTGCTTATTCGACCAGGCGGGCCTGACTTATATCGCAGCTAACCCTCATATCTGAGGGCCGTTCCCCTATCCGCCACCCGGGGACCGCCGGGTTGGGGATGGTCGCCCCGCCACTGAATTGGATGCTTTTACTTGCAAAAAATGAGACTCTTGCATGTATAAAGCTTTTATGTACTTAATAAATCATCGGATCTTGCTGTTTACATAGAACTTTTGCGTTACAAACAAATCAACAAATAATGTTGCATACTTAAACCTTTTCATTTTCTGAACAAATATGAAATACCCTGCTGCATACAAATTGCCTTATAACTGGTCATTCAAGACCGGCGTTGAATGCGTACTAGGAATGCAAAGTCTCCATAACCAAGGAATGAATGAACAATTTCGAGTAAACGTTCTCTAAATCGGTCCAAAAGGAAATTCGTTCACCATGCTATGTTCTGTGGAACATCAAACAAATGAACGTTTTACCGCCGTTCCCTAAACATACCGGTAAACAGGAAAACAGTTACACACGCTGCTCATGCAGCATGCCTTTCAATACAATCACAGACCGCTCCCTATGGCGATCAGAGAATCATTCGCTCCACTGCCTCCCACGTCTGTCTGTCTCCTGGGGTCTGCCGACGTGACAGCCCCACGATTAGCACTGGCCCCACGGCTCAATGGTGGTGATGTTAATGTCTGGTTCCCTTGCTTCCCTCTATTCATGTAGTCTCTCCTGCACATACACCACAGCATCCAAAATGGCGACCTCCTTTCGTGAATGAAAGGTTTATGGGCAACAACGTTGTTTTGTCTGTTGTTGTTCTTGTTGATTTTTGTTAGGCAGTACTTGCCTAGAAACTGATGTCTGTTCAATAACCACATTGATACTTCAGCACATCATTGGGTTAAAGGCGTTACAACTGAAATCTGATGTCAGCTGTTGAATTCGTGGTGCATGTTGTGCACTGTTGCATATAGTGTTTAGGTTTCCAGGAAAAAACAAAGTTTGATATTCATACATCGTGTTTCACATGCAGTACAGACGTAACTCCTTCATGCAGCAAACATTACGTCTCCCCACTGCTCAATAAATGATCAAGCCCTGCTGCAAATTCAAACCTTTCATTGGTGAAATTGCTACACACTTGGAGCTGCAATTTTTTGTAATAATTAACGAGCCTTGATTTTGATTTAGCGACAAAGTAATCTACAGCTCCTATTACTGTTGAGCTACCTGCCCACCATTGAATGACAATTATCCCCTAGTACTGATAAAAAAAAATCCACTTACCATGCTGTGCTCTGTATACAGATAATCGATCATGTATGAACGATCTTTTTTCAAAACTCATAGTTACATTTGCTATTATTAGTATCATTATTATAGAATAAATGCAATTTTGTTTAAAAAACTGGTGTATTTGTTCTGTGCATTTCAATTTCCTGAAAAACCATTCCTTCTCAGTCATCTGGACATATTATGCGTTTGACAGACTGTCTTATGTTTGTCTCTGGGGTTCTGTAGATATGTCAGCCAGCCCATCGAGACTGGAATCAAATCGTGCAGATGACAGTGTGTGCTTCCCCTTGCTCCTTTCTATTCCTTGGCCTGTTGTGCCCATAACTCACGACTGCCAGTTCAGTGGCGCTTTGTCTTCATGAGTCAACTGTTTCTTTTACATGAGTACTTCTGTTGAGTATAGTGATGATCAGCCACTAGGCGCAATTTGCAGGAAGAGTATGTCTGTTCAATCATTTCAACAACACAACAATAAAACTGTTTGGGAAAAAAGCCCTTAGAAGAAGTTGCTCGCTACATACCCTTTTGTTGGCACAAAGAAGTATTGACGCTTCGTACATTTCACCCTTAAATTATTGTACAGACAAGAAACCTTGATGTAGCACGTATTTTGCTTTTCCGCTTCAAAATACATCAACAAAAAAACAACCTTGCAAATAAGCCAATACATTTTGCCGCATAAAGGACGTATTTTTCTTGCTTTGGAATTCCAGGGAGCAATGTTCCATAGCTCTTGTAATTATTTGCTAAATCCATTCAGCAAGCCTTGACGCATACATTGAGCATTCACGTAGCTGTTAATAGCACAACTAATCTTGCTGCGTATAAATGGCCTTGAATGAAAAATAAACTCAGCAGCTGCAAAACACAGTAGACACAGATCCTGTGTACAAAGAATGATCCCACAATCGTTAGCAAATTTTTAGACCTTAAAACTGACAAAGTGAAATACACACACCGTGGTTTCATCCGTAAATCAACAAACCGATAACAGATTAACGATCGTTTCTTAAAAAAAAAAAAAAGTTGTGAATTCATACTTGAAGAAGCGTGTTGCACGTGCGTTGTGCCTTTCCATGCCATCAGAAGCCACTCCCTCAGGGGGGATGATCAACGGATCATTCGCTTGGTAACCTCCTTCGTCTGTCTGTCTCCGTGGATGCACCGACATGCAAGGCCCTCCACTGACCCTGGGGTCAAATGATTGAGATGGCAGTTTCTGCTTCCCTCACTCCTGTGATAGAGATGACAGTCTCTGCTTCCCTCACTCCTGTGATGGAGATGACAGTCTCTGCTTCCCTCACTCCTGTGATGGAGATGACAGTCTCTGCTTCCCTCACTCCAGTGATGGAGATGACAGTCTCTGCTTCCCTCACTCCTGTGATAGAGATGACAGTCTCTGCTTCCCTCACTCCTGTGATAGAGATGACAGTCTCTGCTTCCCTCACTCCTGTGATAGAGATGACAGTCTCTGCTTCCCTCACTCCTGTGATGGAGATGACAGTCTCTGCTTCCCTCACTCCTGTGATGGAGACGACAGTCTCTGCTTCCCTCACTCCTGTGATGGAGATGACAGTCTCTGCTTCCCTCACTCCTGTGATAGAGATGACAGTCTCTGCTTCCCTCACTCCTGTGATGGAGATGACAGTCTCTGCTTCCCTCACTCCTGTGATAGAGATGACAGTCTCTGCTTCCCTCACTCCTGTGATAGAGATGACAGTCTCTGCTTCCCTCACTCCTGTGATGGAGATGACAGTCTCTGCTTCCCTCACTCTCCTGATGGAGATGACAGTCTCTGCTTCCCTCACTCTGGTGATGGAGATGACAGTCTCCGCTTCACTCACTCCTGCTTCTCCAGTTGCCACTCTTGGTCAAAAGGCACAAATGGAAAACAGATGACATTTTATGATTTGGCTGGGTGTGTTTCGTTTTTGTTATCAAGATTCTTCCATTACAAAAAAGAATGAGCATTTCTGGTGAGTTAAGAGCTGATCCAACCGTGCTGAAGACTTCATGACCCCATCTTTTCTGCTCCCTCACTCAGCACAGCAATATGTCAAAGTCCCTCTCCCCCCCCCACTCCCCCCCCCCCCCCCCCCCCCCCCCTTCCACTCCCCGTGTGTTTTTTTTTTTAATTAAGAAACAAAACCCTTAAGATCTGAGATTTAAAACGGAGTGTGAGTGCGTGTGCTCAAACTCAATGGACCTATTTTTCAGCTCTAAGTTCTCTCTCTTTGCACACTATGTAGGTTATCTGCTTTGGTTCAGTCATGAGCATGCCTTAAGCTCTGTGCTGGCAGTTTGGGGTTTATAGCCACAAGAGGCCAATGAAAGAAGGGAACAAGGGGAGCACAGACTGTCCTCTCTATGATTTGATTTTCATCATCGCGGACAGGCTGGCATGTCCATGGAGCTCCAGAGATAAACAGATGAAACAGGGAATCAACCAATGATTTTCTGATCATCGCAGACAGGCTGACATATCTACTGAGCCCCAGAGATAAACAGACGAGACAGGCAATTAAACGACTGATTTTTCTGATCATCGCGGACAGGCTGGCATATCCTACTGAGCCCAAGAGATAAACAGACGAGACAGGCAATTAAACGACTGATTTTCTGATCATCGCGGACAGGCTGACATATCTACTGAGCCCCAGAGATAAAAAGACGAGACAGGCAATTAAACGAATGATTTTCTGATGGCTGAAGCAATTGAAATGCAGATCACACATGCACTGTTTTTAAACGGATTACATTTATTTTGTGATAATGATAAGAATAGGTTATGATTTGTGGATTTAGGGAATGATCGTTCAACTGTCATTGGTTTCTCTATATACAGAGCGCAGCATAGTGAATGTTTTCTTTTTATTTATTTCTATCAGTATTAGCAAATGATTGTTAATGAAAAGTGATTTAGCCGTTGGACTGAAATATGCATACGGTAAGGCCCATTAATGTGTGAACAAGAAGTAGCACTGTGTGTGTAGCAACTTGTTAAAAACTGTTTAGCTAACCCCAACACAGCAAGGATTGCTGATTTATGTAAGCAGTAGGTGTAACATATTCTGCCCCAATGAGTAGCGTCTGTATTCCATAGGAAACAGCATGTCTGAATATAAAACTTGATTTTCTGCAAAGCAAGAGATTAGAAATATAGCACCCTCCATCAGATTTCAGTTTTTTAACAGCTTGAAGTCAAAAGATCATTGAA
>JADBJO010002278.1:152946-162946 GCA_016801955.1 Conus betulinus
TCGTAACATTTTAAAGACTTCAGTTACATCGTTTCGTGATTCAGTGTTTGAAGCATTCTGTGCTACGACAACCGTGTTTACCTGATTGTGATTATTGCAATCAGAGATCTGTGTGTCACTTCTTTTTAACTAATGTATCGAAGAAAAAAAAAAAAAGAAAAATCTCGAAACCTGCGACACTGTTTTTAAACAAAAGTCAAAGTTGTATAAATCTTTCATTTATAGTTTCAAAGCGCGATAATTCATAATGAGCATTTTACATGTACTCAACACACACAAAGAAAACCCCATACTGCTGCTATCCTGATTTGTTTATTTGTTATCCTCCATAACTTTAAAAGGGGTGAAAGGATTGAATTCGTATTCAAGGTCGCTTCATGCTTGATGTTGGGGGGCCCTGGTGGCTCAGTGGTAGAAGACCGAGTTCGCAATCAGCGGTGGTGAGTTCGAATCTTGCGAACGTCTAGCTTTGAAACTGATTATTTCCCTTGTCTCTCTGAACCTGTCGTCTTTCGGGTGATATCAGTGTACTGTTGGACAGATCTCCCCTCTCCGTTCATGTGGACAGCTTCTTCCCCTCTTTACAACCTTTGCTGAGTACAGATGCTAAACCTGAAAGTATAAACTTCCAGCAGAAACGAAAAAAAAAAATCACTGAGCTGAAACACTTGACTGAGTTCCAGTCACTATCTTTGGGGTCATCAGCATTGGTGTGTTTAATGATTACTCAGTGTTTGGAATGGAACTATGGATTACTGACATGTCATTCAGATCAACTACAGCGAAAGATTGGACCAATGTTCACATCTTCTTATAACTTCACTGAAGGAAGACTAAACCAGAAGCAAGCCTGACTGCAGCACCTGTTTCCCCTCTCTTTCTCCTTTCCCCTTTCGGTCGTATTCATTCCAATCGTTCTTTCTTCCTTCCTTTCTTTCTTTCTTTCCATCTTTCGTCCTTTCTACTCATTTCTATCGTAATTTTGTTTTCCTGAACTGTTATTGCTTTCGTTTATTCTCTTTGTCTTTTATTTGTTTGTTCTCTCTTTCTCTCTTTCCCTCCCTTTCTGTGTTATTCTCTTTGTCTTTTATTTGTTTGTTCTCTTTTTCTGTCCCTTTCTGCGTTTGTTTTGTTTTTTCTTCTCGTTTCTGTCGGTCTTCCTTTGAATTTTTCTTTTTCCTTTTTTTGTGTTATCAGAGGCTTGTTTGGATCGATTCATGTGTATAGAACTGAAGTATTATTTATGCACGGCAGGTTTCTTCTGTCCTTCGTGTGTGTGTGTGTGTGTGTGTGGGGGGGGGGTCCACATATGTATGCCTGTATGCATTGTTGTGTATGTACAAGTGGGAGGACACTCATCGTATCTAAACGAGATCAAGAAAAATCAATATTTCTGTGTTGTTAGAAATCAGACTTGGTTGCAGTAGTAACTCTTGTTTCCTCTCTTGTTTCTCTCCTGAATCTCCCTTCAAGAGGGAGCTCCAGAAACATTGAACAGTAAGCCTCATTACAAGCCGTTGATCAAATGACTAGTACCTAATGTATACACAAATACAGGCAAGGAAGGAGAAACAATATGATTCTAATAAATCAACTCACGCACGGGGGGGGGGGGGGGGGGGGGGGGGGGGGGGGGGGGGGGGGGCGGAGAGAGGGGTGTTGGTTGTAAAGGAGAGAGGGGAAGAGAGAGTTTTTCTTTCTTTTGAGAATCGACTTTTCTACAGTACAAATACTACCACGTTCCTTTATAATAGTTTGATTAGATAGGCGTTTGTTTTCAGTAGGTGACATGATAGAATTTGTGTGCATGTGTTAGGGGCAGATAGCTAGATGCTAAGAGTGTTTGCTTGCGGAGCTAACACCGAAAACTCGAACCACAAGTAGGGTTGGATTTTCTGGGCTTAAAACCCCTCTCCATCCACCTAGTAATACATGGGTAATTGATTCAGTTCAGGGCAGGTTAAAGGCGGCAGAAGGAGAGGGGTGGCCTAGGCCATCCTTCACATCGTGTCCCACACACGGCGAACTTCTAACGGTTCACCGCGGTTACAGCCATTAGGCTATTGAAGAGAGGGTAAAGTCTGTACGAATTCATAGTGTTCAAGGCAAGGGTTGAAGGAAGACGGAGTGTGTTGTTCCTCTTCTTCTGCCGCCTTGACCTTACTTGAGTCATGTTCATATTCACTGCTGCGTGGACAGAGACGGTTTTCAAGCCGTAAAAATCCGACCCCACGAGAGACTCGAACGTAAGACCATCAGCCCCGCAGCCGAACGCCTTAACCATTCGACTGTGGAATCTTCTGATGAATTCTTTTCGCTGGACAGCTTATATGGCTGTAATGAATTTTACTTTATGCTATTGTAACACATTTTGTATTGCCGAATAGTATATGTTAGACAAATAATTTTACTCTCTGTTAAGTTCACGGATTTCACTGCCGAAGGATTAAAGTTATACAAATAAATTTTACTTTCTGTTGATGTAATGGATTTTACCCCCGTACATTTAGTACTATACTGTTTCTGTGGTCGTGACGGGCGTAACTACTGAATGTCTGACCCTTGGAGTGGTGTGACGGCCAAGTGATCAGAAACTCCGGACTGAGGATTGCTGGTTCGTATCCCGGCGTTACCAGGATATGAGGGGCAGAAGATATTTTTTTATTCTATATTTATCTCCAAAGTCGACATACCCACAGATCTGCTACATCCTGTTTCTTTTGTTGGTATAGGCATCCAGAAAATCGATGGCGCGTGTTAAAGATCATGCGATCGATGTTACAGTGTTAAAGATCATGCAATCGATGTTACGGTGTTAAAGATCATGCGATCGATGTTACAGCGTTAAAGATCATGCAATCGATGTTGCGGTGTTAAAGATCATGCAATCGATGTTGCGGTGTTAAAGATCATGCGATCGATGTTACGGTGTTAAAAAAGATCATGCAATCGATGTTGCGGTGTTAAAGATCATGCAATCGATGTTACGGTGTTGAAGATCATGCAGTCGATGTTACGGTGTTAAAGATCATGCAATCGATGTTGCGGTGTTAAAAAAGATCATGTAATTGATGTTACGGTGTTAAATACCATGCCATCGATGTTATGGTGTTAAAGACCATGCAATCGATGTTACGGTGTTAAAGATCATGCGATCGATGTTGCGGTGTTAAAGATCATGCGATCGATGTTGCGGTGTTAAAGATCATGTGACTGATGTTGCAGTGTTAAAGATCATGCCATCGATGTTACGGTGTTGAAGATCATGCGGTCGATGTTACGGTTCTGTGCGTTATGGGAGGACGAAAATACGCCACGTATGTTAGATTATTTAGACGGGGGAGACGGGCTTTGCCCGGCAACCCATGAGTACCTATTGAACCGTCGTGATGGACCCAGGGACAGTGAAGAGTCCCTATTGACCGCGGCAGAGGGAAAGTATGTGGCACCAGGCACCATCTGCCGTGGTTAGCGCTGTGGGCTGCAGGCAATGAGCCTCAGGATCGAATCCCAGCAGAAGCATATCTTTGTAGGGTTATTCAATCCTGGGCTGCTCCCATCCTGAGTTGTCTGTTCTGTGGGCTCAGTTGGGGAGTCTGGAACCCACACAGTCTAGCTTCAGCAACTTCATAGAATCATCTTCCAGAGTGTTGTTCAAACTCCCTGTCCAATGCCGAGGTCTGTATCAGTGCCGAAGATGGAGGTAGGAATATAATCATGAAATGGGGTACAGAGTACTAACGTGTCATGTAGTCTGTGACCAAAGTGGAACTCTACAACATCTTCTCCATCACTTTTTTTCTTTTTAATCAGACTAAAACATTAGATTCTATAGCCCTTCATGCCCTGATGTAGTGATAATATCGGTGAGGACTTTCTCTCCAGTGATATGCTTAAGAAAAGTTCGTGTCTGAGGTAAACATTGCCAGCAAGTTCATGAGGGTGAACATTCCGAGTGCTTCACCAAGCATACTGTTTCTTGTGCACTGGGGGGAAACAGGCAGAATCTTATTAGAAAGGATTTCCTTTTTAACCCCCAACCCTCAAAGACTACGCTTATTTCCTTTCTATCGAAGATGAAGAGAATTTTAAATGGAAAGAAGCCGAATCAATCAAATTAGTATATCAACAAATAAGTAAATAGATAAATGGATAAATGGAGAAGCATACGAATAAATGAAATTAAAAAAATATTGTTTTAAATAGATAGATGAATAAATAAATGAATGCATGAATATTCTCTGGCTCGTGTTAACTTTATCGTCCTTTGCTCATCTTTTTTTTTTTTTTTCTTCAGAGATATTCAGAGATCTGTCAGTCTACGTGATTCACCGAATGTTGTCACCTTCGCCATGATTGGTTGCAGAAGCGCTCAGAGTTCACGTTGCATATTCATTGTTATTCCATGCATGTCACAGTTGCCTCCCTGAAGGGAAGGATGGAGCGAAGGGGAAAGGGAGACGAGGAAGGATGTCAGAGGGTAAGGAGTAAAACGGTGGAGGGCAAAAGGTCGTCCACTCACGCTGGCTTCCACGTCCAACTAGTCGTGCGTCATCGTCAGTAACGAAGCCCGCAGATGTTGCATGTCTCAAGGATTGACGGGTTGAGACGCTTGGTATAAAGCGTTGACATGTCTTAAGGATTGACGGGTTGAGACATTCCGTATTAAGCGTTGACATGTCTTAAGGATTGACGGGTTGAGACACTCGGTATTAAGCGTTTGACATGGGTCAAGGATTGACTTAAAGCGTTGACTAGACAGTCAGCAATCTTGACAGTGGCAAGACGGGACTACTAGAACCGTGTTCCTTTCGGGTTATCTTCCGCCTTGGAATATTTGTTACGATGTCCAATCAGAATGTTTTCTCAGATCAGGAGTAGATAACCCATGTGTGCCTTACTTCCCTTCCAAAATGGCAACTGTTTTCCCTCATGCCGATTCAATGATAAACTGAATCATAGAGAATATACATTAGTTAAAAAGAAACACACGAGTGATTGAAACAACGAATTGCACATGCAACGTAGAGGCGCATTCTGACTATATGAAATCAGGGTGGAAAATGGAGAGAAACCAGTTTGGTCAAGTGTAAGCGAGTATGAGACGACCCAGCCGGCCGTACGATCGGTAAGAGTGCGTGTGTCGTCGGGGTCGAACGCCAAAGATTCATGCAGGTGTATTTGCCAGTTATCATATACATTAGTGTCCGTCCCACTGTTCCTGTCTGACTGCCGCATAAGTTTCATTGTGTGGTCATCTCACAATGACTTCAATTTCTTTGTGCGAGTGGTAGGCGTTCGTTTCCCTCCAGACAGACAGCGCGCACATGAAAGAAGGTGAAATGTCACGCACACAAATGACTTCTCTGTGTGTCTTGCCCGTGACTGTCCGCTTCTGTGGGGTACGTACCCGTACACATGACTTAACACTGGCTCAACACTGTCAGTTTGTTCTACGTCTGCAGGTCGCTTAACGGGCTAAATCATCACAGACACATGACGTGGATACCACCAAAATGACTCGACAGCAGTGCAGAGTCTCAGCTGGTGAGTGTCCTCACTAAGACCTGGTGTTGGTACTTTCTCCTATTGCAATGATATTCAGGCAAAAAAAAAGACCTGGGTACAGCTCTTGCATGGGGTGGCTTTGTGAGGGGGGAGCCGGAGTATGCGGCCTGTTGGTACCAATGCCAGTGCGCTGCAACAAGCAGTGGAAGTTGGACAGAACCAACAACAACAACAAAAAAAAGTATTGCCCATGAAATACTGCAGGTTGTGGCTCGTTTTTCTCGGCACTCACAACTCATTTTTATCTGATTATGACGTGACGGTTAATCCCCCAACGTGCGCCTTTTGCACCACCTCCTCTCCTCCAACTCCAGATCCACCTTCACCCTCTTCTGTTCGCTGATCTGACACTGTGCACGTGATATACGGACTTTCAGGTTTTTCTTTCTTTGCCACAGAAGAATGGAAAGGTCACCTTCTGAATAACTTACAAGAAATACTGGACAGAATTCGTATCAGCCAGCGCTTCTTTTCTCTGCATTTACCCTCTTTTCTTTTCTTTTCCTACTTTTTTCCTCTTCCCTTCATTTCCCCTTCTCGTCATCTTCTCTCACTTTTACTCCCCCCCCCCCCCCCCCTCTCCCTTAATTCCCTCCCCTTTCTTGTCACCTACTTTTCACTTTCCTTTTTTTTTTCCCCCTAATTTTTCGACCATACCCTTCTGTTTGACCTTTTGGTTTAATTATCTTCCCTTTTCGTTGCAGTTTCCCTGTTTTTCCTGCTTTTCCCTTTGACCTTCGTTTTTTTTTTTTCCCCTTTTTTTCCTTGCTGTTCCTTGTTTTGTTTCTTTTTCCATTCTTGTCCTGGCCTCTCTCTATGTTTCTTTTGTCCAGCGTTTTCCTCCTACTCTTGTCCATTTTCCTACTTTTCTCCCACTTTTTCTCATTTTCCCTCCCTACATTGTTCCCCCTTTCCCCCTGTTTCCTTCTTTGTTTTGACACTTTTCCACCCATAAGTTGTTGTTGTTTTTTTTACTTTCCCAGCTTTTCATGCTTTTCTATACTTTGCTCACTTTTTGTTACTTTCCGCTAAGTTTGTGTTCCAGCAGCTCCCTATTTGATAACCTCTTTTCCCTGCTTTGTAGTTTGGTTCCCTGCTTTTTTTCCTCTTCTTTTTAACATCCCTACTTTTTCCTACTTTTCCCGACCTTTTTTTTCCATACTTTCCCCTCGTTTTCTAACTTGTTTCAGTTTTCCCCTATTTTCCCTCCTGTTCTTACCCACTTCCCCACCCCACCCCACCCCCCACCCCCTCCCGCGACTTTTTGGCGTCCCCCAACTATTTCCCGCTGTTGCATAATTTTCATCTTTTCCCCCTTCTTTTCTGGACCTTTCCCCTATCATTTTCTATTTTCCCGTCTTTTTCCTAAAGGTTCCAATTTCACCTACTTTTTTTCCCTCCTGTTTCGCTCTTTTCCTGACTTTTTCCTGCCCTCAGCTACTACCTCCTGCTTTTCCATGCTTTTTGCCCATGATTCCCTACATTTTTGTTCTGATTTCCCTCTTGTCTCCTTCCTCTCCATGTTCTTACTTTTCCTTACTATCCCCCTTTTCGCCGCTTTCCCCCCAATTTTCCCCACTTTTCCCCTAGCGTTTCCCCTGCTAGAAGCTGCTAGGAACGTGGTAAGCGTCAGTACGAAACGAGGGAACGTGTCTGTGCAAGCGTAGCAGAATTTTAAGGCAAATATACCGGTTTAAATAAAAAAAAAAAGCAACACAACAACAACACAAATAAAAAAACCCAGCTACTATCTTTGATAAAGATAGCGAAAACAGTGGTGGGGGGTGGGGAGTTGTTATTTTGAGGATTGCAAGTATTTCAGTTAGGATCACAACTGATTTTCCCGAGGAGACGACTCGATTTTTTTTTTTTCTTTTTTTTTTTTTTTTTGCTGAAGATAACTACCGTTTCCCATGTTTTTTCTTTGAGGATCACAAATATTTTCCCTTTTACCTTCGGAATGATAAGTGTTCTCCTTGTGTTTTTTTTAGGAAAACGGTTTTTAAACATCACCTCGAGAAAAATGTCGTGAAAAGAGAAAACCGCTATAATTAACCTTTTTCTACAACAAGGAATTGGAGGGGGGAAAAACCAGTTGTAATCCCAAGGATCAGAACTGTTTTCCTATGAACGTTATTTTCCTTAAGAATAATAGCCATTTTCCCACGCAAAAAAATTACGGAAACACAGTTGAGAACCGTACGGTATGACCGATGATAACTGTGTTCCTTGTACAAATATGGAAAATACATGAGATCCTTACCAAAAACAAAACCAAAAATTTTGAGAAAAAAAAAGGAGAAAAGCTTTTATCCCAAGAAAAACGGCTGTATTCCTCAGGGATAATAGAATGACACTGTTCTCCGGCAGAACACCTGTTATGAGGAACAAAGGGGAAGCCACCATCATCGGCTGATGACGCTTAGTATGCTCCCTTACGCGGTGGATGGCAAAACAACTGCCACTCTCTTCCTCCCCTTTCGTACCTTCTTCTCCCTCCCCTCTCCACTCCCCCTCCCCCTCCCTCTGCCCCCTCCCCCCCCCCTTCCCACTTCTCTGCTGCCTTTCTACCTACATCTCCCGGCCTGTGGATAGCGTAAGGCTTACATGACGTGAATGTCACCATACTCATCACCTGAAGGAGCAGCAATGGCAAACTTTATATATTCTCTGAGGCTGTTTTTGTTTTGTTTTGGTGTGTGTGTGTGTGTGTGTGTGTGTGTGTGTGTGTGTGTGTGTGTGTGTGTGTGTGTGTGTGTGTGTGTGTGTGTGTGTGTGTGTGTGTGTGTGTGTGTGTGTGTGTTTCTCCCCTTGCCCTACTCAGTGGCTATATTCCTGTGTTCCCACGCCGTCCGTTCAGATCATTCTGCATACATTCACATTCAGACTCGTTATTTCATGATGAAAGCAGAGAGAGAGAGAGAGAGAGAGAGAGAGAGAGAGAGAGAGAGAGAGAGAGAGAGAGAGAGAGAGAGAGAGAGAGAGACAGACAGACAGACAGACAGACAGACAGGCAGGCAGACAAGCAGGCAGGCAGGCAGGCAGACAGACAGACGTACAGACAGATAGAGATGTGACTGTGTATATGTGCAGAGAGAAGGCAGAAAAACGAATGTGGAGGGAGTGGAGACAGAGAAGAGGAGAGAGAGGGGGTGGGGGAGAAGCGGAGGGAGCGGCTGTATCAATCTTCATCGCCATCAATTGTGAGGTCATGCACAGTGACAGCATGTGAGATATGTGCAACAACGACACTCACAGAGAACCAAATGCAGAGAAAAGGAGAGTGGGGACTGGGGAGGGTGGGGATTGTGGGAGGGGGGGGGGGAGGAGATCTTGTTTACATCGTCAAAATCGATCCTGTGTATATCTTTGTTTAAAACAATCGACATCACTCAACAAGGTTATTTCAAATACCCTCTAAAGCCCTGAAACAGAATCTGTTTCCCCACAAAATCTGAGATCAAGAGAAAAATGTGAATATTTCCGAGAAACTCAAAGAAATCACTGTTGGATCACCCCCCATGGACTCTGCTGTAGAGTGTTTATGTCAAACGTCGTGTAACCCCCAACACTCTATAGCTCTTTCCCTAGTGAGCGCCTTAAGAACGGAATGCACGACAATCATGCGATCTTTTAAAAGATACAGTCATGCGAGAAAAGAGTGATTTGGATGTGAAGGCTGAAAATAGTTTCTTCTTGACGGCCACCAGTGGCAGCTGGCAAGAATTCTGGTTAAGGGACGGTCCTTTAAAGAAAACAAAATTGATAAGTTGTTTTGCGAGTGTCGGTTTTGTTGCTAGATATCGCTGACGTACATGTAACTATGAACTTTGTGCGTGAGAACAGTTTTGGGGTAGATTATCTACATGATTTCCATGTGTTGCCGGCATTCTTAGCAAGCCACCTCATTGCTTTCAATGCCAATTTGGCTGTGAACCTAAACGATAAGGTTTTGTAGCAACCCGGTTTCAGGGGAGAGATGTAAATAAAAAAAAAAAAGAGAGAAA
This sequence comes from Conus betulinus, assembly GCA_016801955.1. Lineage (NCBI taxonomy): Eukaryota > Metazoa > Mollusca > Gastropoda > Neogastropoda > Conidae > Conus > Conus betulinus. The sequence continues at coordinate 162,522 of JADBJO010002278.1, forward strand.
GCTTAAGTTAGCTTTGTCTCCATAACTGAAAGGGAATCAACTAGAATGGAGAAATTTGTTCGCACTAGTAGACCCATCCTGAATTCAGCGGTATATTTAAGAGTTCTCAGACGGAACTCATTTTGAAAATGTTTGAGTAGAAGCAGTTGAACAAGAAGCAGCAAAATTAATCTCTTTCTCAGAGTTGAGACGGCCAATCAGTATTTTTGAAAGGATGAATTAAAAAAAAAAATTTATGCAGAAAAGATCTTGTATTCCAGACAGCTGAAAAGAATCCCGAGGAAAGAGACAGGACCGGAGCGGGTCTCGGTGTTAAAAACGTCCATGGTGGATCGTGTTGGAACGTGGAAACATCACAAATCAAAATCAACATCAGCATTTTTCAACTTGGAAAGAACACATTCTTCAGGGAGGAGGAACAAGGA
>JADBJO010002278.1:167946-170446 GCA_016801955.1 Conus betulinus
AGATAGCATGGCTAGAATTGCCGTATTGTGCTGAAATAAAAAGTAGAACGCGATTTGATAGGCAAGTGAAAACAAACAGAAAAATAGAGCATACACATATATTTAGGGACGTTATCCATGTGTCATGTTTTCTTGCTTTATTATTTGTAATGTTTCAGTATTTTTTTCTTCATTTATTATCAATTTGTTATTGACTTTTATCTGCCATTTAGTTATGTATGTAAGTTGTTTTTTTTTTTTTTTTTTTTTTTTTTTTTTTTTGTAGTCTGCACATGTGTACCTAGGACTGTTATATTTAATTTTGTTTTCCTTTATGCTACCGTACAAATTCAGACGTTTGCCTATGTCATCCTCATTCTTGCAAAAAAAAAAAGGGTAAAAGTTTTGTTCAAGAATGGGAAAAAAGCACACTCAAACAAACACAAAAGCACAGGTCCATCGAGATCGATAACGCACAGATAAATACATTGACAATGTAAGTGCACAGCATCGTACAAGACAGTACAATACAATGCAATACAAGATGCAAAGCATATAAACGTACTCCTCGTACAGTGACAAAGAGGGGAGACAATTTCCAGTTTGTGGGAAAAAACCTCGACAGTGCGGTAGTTATTCCCCTCATCGGACTTGATTTTTTGTAATTATCATTCATAGCCGTTAGTAACGGCGTTTCTGGTAAAATAAAACACGGGCATCATCAGTGACCCATAATGAACATACCTACAAATTTTCAAACAGTTCGGCCCAGAAGTTTTGTCTGGAGCAAGTGGAACACATTTTGACCACGGACAAATAGACAGACACACACACACACAGACAGACACACAGACACATAGACACCATTTCTTCGTTCCCATTGTAAAGTACTCCCTATTCTGTAAGAACTGGGAGTACAAAAACATAGTACAACTGCGTACAAAACTGTGTGATACTAGTAGAATCAGAAGATGTATGTAATTGGTCATACGTGAAACAATACGACACATTCCTCACACTTGAATCGGGTAAAAATTTCACTCGCCCTGGGATCGGAGTAAAGCTTCGCTCTCACTTAAAATTTTAAAAAAGCTCACAACTCACTTGAATCTGAATAAAGCTTACCTCACACTTAAATCTGAAAGCAACTCTTGTACGGGAATAAAGCTTCACTCAAAATTAAACCAAAGTAAAACCTACACGCACATTTGCATCAGAATTAAGTCTCCCTCACACTTGCGTGAAAATAAAGTGTTATTCACACTCGAATGAAGATAGCGCTCCCCTTTAGTTTGAATCGGATTTATAATGCCTTACTCGCATTTGAATCGAGTCAAAACTTTATTCCCACTTGAATTGAAATGAATTTTCACTCACACTTGAAACAAACAAGTTTTAGTCATACCTGAAACGCAATCAACCGGCTATCAAACGTAAATTGATCCATTAAGATTACAGAGGGAATGTGAGACAGGGTGAAAGTAAGTGTGTGTGTGTGTGTGTAGTAGTAGTAGTAGTAGTAGTAGTAGTAGTAGTAGTAGTACTACTACTACTACTACTACTACTTTTCTTTAACGTCTTTTCACTAATGTGATATTAGAGAGAGAGAGAGAGAGAGAGAGAGAGAGAGAGAGAGAGAGAGAGAGAGAGAGAGAGAGAGAGTCTTATGTAGGCCTATTCATGCATGCTGGAATGCATGTTGTTTAAATGTTGTGTGCATAATATAAGACAATATTAATAATTCAGCATTTCACATTAGAGTAACTGTCTAACTGGACTACAAATTAAAAGAAAAAGATAACTTTAAAAGCGAACTCTAAGTCAAGGAAAATATCCGAAAGAGGCATGCCTGATAATGACGGTAAGTATGCTTGAAGGGGCAAACAGCCAAACAAGACATGAATGCTAGTTAATATTTTCTCGCCACAAATACATTTTGCGTTATTACTGTACTTGGTTTTTAAAGCATCAAGTTTTATTCTATAGTATATAGAAATAAAATGTCTGTATTGATGCAAATTACTTATTTTAATATTAGGGTTATTAATAAAGCTTTCAAAACATAACAGCTGAGTGTTATTTGCATTAATAGCTAGACCTTGTTGATTGTTTTGTTTCCTGAATCGACTATAAATTGTTTGTTTTAACATGTTATATCCCTCTTGTAAAGTAAGATGTAAATATAAAGGCATAAATATAAAGGTGTGTGTGTGTGTGTGTGTGTGGTTGGTTGGTGATGTTTCTTGCCTTCCTTTACGTCTGGATGTGCGGCCACTTCCTCTCTTGATGTTCACCATTGTCTTCCTGGATAGTTCGGCCATTAATTTGCTTCACTGTGTATCCCCAGCCTGACTTACCTTTGGTGACAGAACCGTCAGTGTATATTACAATATCATCTTTTGTGCAAAGGTCTTCCACCTGCATCTGAATTTCTGCGTTGGTTTTGCCTTTTGGCCATTCTCGACAATGTCTTCTAAGTCCTAGAATGATGGCAATTTGGTAGAGGTGTTTCAAATGGTCT
>JADBJO010002278.1:175446-177946 GCA_016801955.1 Conus betulinus
CCTACATGAGACGTCAGAGCTACAGGCCGGTAACTGTGGAGACTTGTGGGAGACTTTCCTTGCTTTACAATGGGAATAATTACTGACTGTTTCCAAATTGATGGCATAACACCATTATTCCAAACCCGTTGGAATATTTTTTAAAAAAAAACAAAGATAATTATCTGGTAAATGTTTTAGCATTTCATTCGAAACAGCGTCCAATCCAACTGATGATGATTTATTACCTATCAGGGAGATGGAGTCGTTTAACTCGCCTATAGTTATGGGGGCATTTATATAGTGGTCATTATTTGAAACTGGCTCTTCGTACATCTCTGTTTTTTTCTTCCCTTTTCCTATGTTGTATGCAATCTTGTGGAAGACTTTCTAGACGCATTGTCTTTGAAAACATGTTAGCGAATGCTTCTGCTTTTTCAGATGAGGTTGAGAGAATTTTTTATTATCCAAATTAACTGGATATCTTGGGAGATTTATCCCTTTTTTCATAGTTTGAAATTTTTGCCACACTTTTTGAAGGTCCTTATGATGAGAAACTTCTTTAGCACAAAACGCTGTCCAGTAAAGCCGCTTTGCTTTTGCAATTACTCGGTTAGAGTGTGACTTAGCTTTCTTTCATTTCTAGGTGGTTTTCTTCACTTTTGTTTTTAATATATTCTTTGTATTTCAGTTTCTTTAAGGCTACAGCTTCTTCGCAATCCTTAGTCCACCACACATTGCCGGTATGAAGTGTTTTTTTGTGAAGTATTAGTATGACATTTTGGTATTGAATCATCAGCGGCCAAGAGAATCATTTTGTTGAATTTTGAATACATATCGTTTACATTTTCTTCATCTTCACAAAAAGTCTCTATGTGTCTATAGGAAAGAAAAGTCTTGAACTTATCCCAGTTGGCAAACTTATAATTGTATTTAGGTATTTTGTCTTCAGGCAATTTTTTTTATGTCGTATGTTTTATTAATTGTCATTATGATGGGCAGATGATCACTTCCAAGAGTGTCATCAAAAGTTTGCCATAAGCAAGCAATCAAAAGCTAATTGGGGAGAAATCATTGTCAGATCTATTGCGCTTGATCTATGGGTGGGAATGTCAGGAATCCTAGTTATACTCCCATCATTAAGCAAATACACAACGAAGAATCCACCACGTTTTCAAGAAAACGATTGCTTGTTATCGATGAACAACCTTTGTCCCAAAATGGAGCGTGAGCATTAAAATCTCCGGCAATCAACCATCTTTCCTTAGAGCTGTCTATTGTATGTAACCATTCAGTATTTTTCTCGTCTGGACCTTTAGGCAGATATACAGACACAATGTTGAGAACAATGTTGTTATTGACTTTAACTGTGGCCGCGCACGAATATAAGTTTGCAAGATCAGACGGTGCAGTGCAGGTGATGGTCGTATTAAGTATTCAGTGCCTCTCTATATATATATATAGCAGTGCTTACTTTTTCCTTTGTGTCAAAAACTCGATTATGCACTGGGGGGGATAATAAAAGTGTGGTAATTTTGGTAATTTAGTTTTGCACACATTTAGTGATTGCAAAATCAATATTTTGTAGCAGTTATTTACCAGATGTTGACGTAAAAATGCTTCGTTCGTGAACACAGATCTAGCATTCCATTGCAAAATCTTAAATGAGTTATCAGGCATGTCACTGATAAACTAGCAACAGAATAGCAGGGGGGGGGGGGTGGGGGGGGGGTTACAAATAAAACAAATAAGTAAATGAATAAGCAAAGAGAGAGAGAGAGAGAGAAAGAGAGAGGGTTTTCTAATTTTCAAGATAACGTTGATATGAACTTCCTTCTGCTGAGTATAAACCTGTCAGATAGGGTAATTTCTGTGCTGAAATTTTAAAACAAGTCTACTTCCATGAAACCGACAAATGTTCTGAGTAGGAAATATACATCTAGCACCAGTCACTCAAAACGTCATAGTAGTTCCACCAAGCACGCCTCTCTAGTGGAAAACGGCAGGTCATGACGCCTGGGGTGAGATGGAAAACCCCTGGGTGAATGTGTGGCATGGTGCGTCTCGTGGTCTTCCTAGGTGTCGTCCAGAACAGCTGCCGGACGTGTCTCCCCAAGTTGCCGGCAAGCACACTGGCTCCTCTCCGGGTCGGGTGAAGGCCGTTTAGCAGCATCCTGTTGTTCGACTTCAGGTTGGCGTGACTGATGAAGCTCACTTTTGCCACGTCAAACAACTCGGAACTTATAAATGCATTAAACAGATCAATTTTCATGCCCAGCTCCAGATGACCGACAGGCGCGATTTTGCTGATAATGATCTTTGCTTGAGGATTTTTGGCAGCAATGTCTTTAACAGCTTTAGAAAAGTTTTTTACTGCAGACACCGGGGTCCGTATGTTTCAGATCGTTTATTCCACAGTGAATAACAACAGCATCCACTGGTCTTTCAACTGAGGATACGGCATTCTCCAATGTTGGTTTTAAGTCACTGATCTTATGAACTTTCCTTGACAAGGAACTAA
>JADBJO010002278.1:190446-197946 GCA_016801955.1 Conus betulinus
GTGCTATAGTGGCTGATTTTTACACACACACACACACACACACACACACACACACACACACATATATATATATATATTTTTTTTTTTTTTTGTACTACCACTACCACTTACTGGGAGTACGTTTAATGCTTTGCATCTTGGGTTTTTTTTTATACTGTAAAATTCGCACAACATATTAATCTGGGCATGTGACAGATTACCATTGTAACCAGTCAGGAAAGAAATGTCTTCGGCCTGTACAATTCCCGCCTGTCATGCACCGACCTGTGGCTCAGTCAATCAATTCCATTCCTTTCACTCGGTTTGATTGCTTGTTGGCCCTTCAAATCACGCAGTTGCATGGATGTGGATTCAAATGCATAAACGCGTTCTTCAAAATGTCTTTGGAGGCCTGTGGCAACTTTCAGCTGTCTTCAAACCCCTCCATCCTTCCGTCTAGTCTGCCTGCCTTTTATTGATCATTGATTATTCTGGCGTTTGTGTCCGTGAGTGCGTGCGTGAGCGCGTGCGCACGTGTGTGTGTGTGTGTGTGTGTGTGTGTGTGTGTGTGTGTGTGTGTGTGTGTGTGTGTGTGTGTGTGTGTGACACAGAGAGGGAGGGAGGGAGGGAGGGAGAGAGAGAGAGAGAGAGAGAGAGAGAGAGAGAGAGAGAGATGAGAGAGAGAGAGAGAAGAAGAAGAAGAAGAAGAAGAAGAACAAGAAACAACAACAACAACAACAACAACAAGAACAACAAGAAGAAGAAGAAGAAGAAGAAGAAGATGAAGAAGAAACACAAGAAAGACGACGAAGAAGAAAAAGACACAGACGAACAACACCACCAGCACTCTTTGTCATCATCCGATTGTTTTTGTTTTCAACTATCTTGGTCAGCAACCTACTTCCCATCGTTTGTTGAACTACGTATTTCGTAAGCCATACATTGAACCCCACACAAGCCGTTGAGTCACGATTCGCAGTGAATGACGAGAGTGCAACGACAGTTAACACCATCATACACTTGACCTTGTTTGCATTGCTGTGTATTTCTGTTTTTAACTACGTGTTTGAAAACGTTCCTTTCCTTTAATTTGCCCCTGTCATACACTTCTTCAACCTCTTTGTTTGCATTTGCTGTTTATTTCTTTTTGTAGTCATACTAGGCCCGCCCTGTTTGAAACCGTTCCTTCCTTAATATGCCCTTCCTCCCCCCCCCGTGCCACACCTTCTTTCTTTCCCTTTCCTCCCCCCCCCCTTTTCCCCCCCCTTCCCCCCCCCCCGTTTGCCCCCCCCCCCCCCCCACCCGCCCCCGGTCTTATGCATTCTCTTCCCAGCTCTCTCCTTTCTTTCTTCTTTCCTCTTCCTCACACAGACTGTCCCTGCCTCCCCCCTCCTCCCACCCTTGCACCCCCACCTCACCTTCCCCGTCTCCCCCCCCCCCCCCCCCCCCCCCCACCCCCCCCCTCCCCAGTCTTATGCATGGCTGCTTCCAGCTTCGTCCTGTTACAGACATAGCGCCGGCAGGCCACACACGGAACTGTCAATATCAGGACACCCGCCGGAGGAGATTCTGCATTCTTACCGAGTCACTTTGGTGGTGATGAGCGACCGTCATGCGTGTGACTTCATTCTTGAGTGATATCGCGTGTGTGTGTGTGTGTGTGTGTGTGTGTGTGTGTGTGTGTGTGTGTGCGTGCGTGCGTGCGTGCGTGCGTGCGTGCGTGTGTGTGTGTGTGTGTGTGTGTGTGTGTGTGTGTGTGTGTGTGTGTGTGTGTGGATGCGCGTGTATGCGCATATATGCATATACATACTTGGGTAGAGGATGAGGGGATGGTGGGGGTGGAGGAGGAAGAGGTGGGGTAGAAAGTGGGTGAGTGGAATTTCCCCACCTTAGCCCCACCCCCCTTTTTCTCCCCCCTATCTTTATAGTAGTGATTCGCACCAACCAGAATGCTCTGAGTGGTCGATATGAGTGTTACCAAATCGATGCCAAGATAATGGGATCACAGTTGCACTAGAAAGAGTTTTCGTCCGTAAAAACCGATCCCCCGAGAGGTTCGAACTCATGATGACCGACAGCTCCGCTGCCAAAGACACTAACCACTTTGACTATGGATTTCAAAAACAAACTTTTCAATATTAAAGGATGATATATTTGCCAGGCGAATGGATGTAGATAGAAGAATGGGCGGGTGGATGGACAGATAGTAAATATCAGGCATTGGATGGATTGAATGGAAAGACAGATCGATCAGGGGATCGATAAATGGTTATTGAATGTATAGACTGGTCAGTAAATTTACAGATGAAACAAATGTCATAGACAGTGATATTTTTTTGTGTAGTATGTCTCCGAACCAACTAAATCAGTTTTCTCCAAAGTGATTAATCTCTTTGAATGTTTGAAGGACTTTTCATATTCTTAGATAAAACGTAGTAAATCGCTACCTTCTTTTGATTTTTCCCCCCCAAATCAAAGCGAAATATGTACTTCTTCTCCCCATTTTTGACGCGGATACCATTCTCAGAGGGGATGCAGTGCATGTGCGTTTCCTCAGAGAACTGAGGTGGCTTGCCTCAGAGTGGAAACAGTCAATGACTTTTTCCGTCCAGGTCCTGACGTAGTTTCTAGTTTCAGAGGGGACACAACAAATGCGAATTTCTCCCAGGAACTGTCGTGGTTTTTGCTCTCAGAAGGTATGCTAGAAATGAAGAAATCTTCCAGGAATTGTGGTTTTTGCTCTCAGAAGGTATGCTAGAAATGAAGAAATCTTCCAGGAATTGTGGTTTTTTGCTCTCAGAAGGTACACTAGAAATGAAGAAATCTTCCAGGAATTGTGGTTTTGCTCTCAGAAGGTATACTGGAAATGAAGAAATCTTCCCTGAATTGTCGTGGGTTTTTGCTCTCAGAAGTACACTGGAAATGAAGAAATCTTCCAGGAATTGTGGTTTTTGCTCTCAGAAGGTACACTGGAAATGAAGAAATCTTCCAGGAATTGTGGTTTTTGCTCTCAGAAGGTACACTGGAAATGAAGAAATCTTCCAGGAATTGTGGTATTTGCTCTCAGAAGGTACACTGGAAATGAAGAAATCTTCCAGGAATTGTCGTGGTTTTTGCTCTCAGAAGGTATACTAGAAATGAAGAAATCTTCCAGGAACTGTCGTGGTTTTTGCTCTCAGAAGGTATGCTAGAAATGAAGAAATCTTCCAGGAACTGTCGTGGTTTTTGCTCTCAGAAGGTATGCTAGAAATGAAGAAATCTTCCAGGAACTGTCGTGGTTTTTGCTCTCAGAAGGTATGCTAGAAATGAAGAAATCTTCCAGGAACTGTCGTGGTTTTTGCTCTCAGAAGGTATGCTAGAAATGAAGAAATCTTCCAGGAATTGTCGTGGTTTTTGCTCTCAGAAGGTATGCTAGAAATGAAGAAATCTTCCAGGAACTGTCGTGGTTTTTGCTCTCAGAAGGTATGCTAGAAATGAAGAAATCTTCCAGGAACTGTCGTGGTTTTTTGCTCTCAGAAGGTATGCTAGAAATGAAGAAATCTTCCAGGAACTGTCGTGTTTTTTTGCTCTCAGAAGGTATACTAGAAATGAAGAAATCTCCAGGAACTGTCGTGGTTTTTTGCTCTCAGAAGGTATACTAGAAATGAAGAAATCTTCCAGAATTGTCGTGGTTTTTGCTCTCAGAAGGTATGCTAGAAATGAAGAAATCTTCCAGGAACTGTCGTGGGTTTTTGCTCGCAGAAGGTATACTAGAAATGAAGAAATCTTCCAGGAATTGTCGTGGGTTTTGCTCTCAGAAGGTGTACAAGAAATGAGCAAATCTTCCAGGAACTGACGTGGTTTTCTACTCTCAGAAGGGATGCAGTAAATGGGGATGTCTGCCAGGAACTGACGTGGTTTTTTGATTCTCAGAGAAGAGACAGTAAATGAGAATTTTCTCATAAGAACTGACGTGGTTTTTGATTCTCAGAGAAGAGACAGTAAATGAGAATTTCTCATAAGAACTGACGTGGTTTCTGCTGTCTAGACAGGATACAAGAAATGAGGCTTTCTGCCAGGAACTGACGTGCTTTCTACCATCTTAGCGGATACGCTAAATGAACAGGTCTCCCAGGAATTGACGTACAATGAATGAGCCTTGTTCACACGCCCTGGGACTGTTCCAGAGGGATGCAGTATTTCCCTCAGGGTTCTGACGTGGCCTTTCCTCTCAAAAGGGATGCAATATGGATTTCTCACAGATCCTGAGGTGGTTTCTAATACCAGCGGGAACACAGCATGTGAGCATGCCCCCAGACACTGACATAGATTGTCCTCTTAGAGGGCGACACTGTCACAGAGCATGTTCCTTTAGGGCCTGATGTGGTTCCCACTCTCTGAAGGGATATAGTTAAACTGATATTTTTCCCGAGGGTCCCTGTCATGATGTCTACTTCAGAGGAAATACAGTAAATGAGTATTTCCCCCAGATTCTGACGTGATGTCTGCTCTGAGAGGAGGTATAGTTGGTATTTCGTCTCATAGTCCTAACGTGGTTTTTCTCCCCTGTAGGGGGCTACAGTTAATGGGTATTTTCCTTCAGGTCCTGACGTAGTTTCCGCTCTGTAATGGGGTTAGTAAAGGGGTATTTTCTTCCAGGGCAGGTTCTGACGTCGTTGCCACTCTCTGAGGTGATTACAGTGAATGGGTTGTTTTTGTTCCAGGTCCTAACGTCAGTTCCGCTCTATGAGGGATATCGTTAATGGGTATTTTCCTCTTGAGTCCTAACGTTTGTTTGCACTCTCTGAGGGATATAGTTTGGTCATTTTCCTCTTGGTCCTAGCGTCATTTCCCCTCTCTAAGGGGGATACAGTAAAATAGATATATTTTCTGCAGGACTTTACGTGATTTCCGCTCTATGAGGGTATATAGTAAACACGTATTTTCCACCAGGTCGTGACGTGAACTCCACTCTCTAAAGGGCTGTAGTGAATCAGGCTTTACCTACAGGTCCCTACGTGGTTTTTACTTTCAAAGAGAATACAGTGAGTGGAACGCAGTGATGGAAGGGGGGGTGGGGGGTGGGGGGGCGGGGAAGGAGGATGAAGGAGATGGCAGTTGGCGGAGGGGTACCGGGTCGAAATGATGCGCCCTGTGGTCAGCAGAAGGGGACAAAGAGGGGGGGGGGGGGGGGGGGGTGGTGGAGGAAAGTAGCGGGGATGGCAGGGGTAAGTACCATTGGCACTGGTACTAAAGAGCAGTAAGTGGAAACTTTCGTCTAGACTACCTTGTCTGTTGAATCAACTTCCCGGAACGGTTTCTTCAACGTTGTACCGTCCGTGTCTGAAGTAGATTGGTTTATCTTTCAGATCACGACCATGCGGACAGGGAGTTTGAACCGAAATGACTTTCAAGGTCTAATCAATGGGTCTGGAAATTGAATTCCCAGGGTGCCCCACACAAAGGTCCGGACCCCATGCCATCTCAAACTCTTGTCCCAGTTTCCCAGCCCATGCCACTGTCTCTTTTTTTTTTTTTCTTTGGGTGGAGAGGGAGGGTGTGAGGGGAGGGACGGGAAGAGGAAAGTGACGGAAGGGTGGGGGGGGTGGGGGGGGGAACCGGTTGAAAGGGGGGGAAGGGCAGTGTGCCGTTGGTGGATGAGTTCAATACTAAGAAAAAATTTCCCCTCCTGTCGCTGCATCCCCCTAATCCTTCTCCCTTCAGTTTTCGTTCTCTCTATCTCTGTCTCTTTGTCTGTGTCTGTCTGTCTGTCTGTCTGTCTGTCTGTCTGTCTCTCTCTCTCTCTCTCTCTTTCTCTCTCTCTCTCTCTCTCTCTCTCTCTCTCTCTCTCTCTCTCTCTCTCCCTGCTTCCATCTATCTATCTATCTATCTATCTATCTATCTATCTATCTATCTATTTATCTATCTCTCTATTCATCTATCTATCTATCTATCTGTCTGTCTGTCTACATGAGTGTGTGTGTTGCGTGCGTGCGTGTGTGCGTGCATGCGTGTGGGTGCGTGCGTGCGTGCTGTCGTGTGTGTGTGTGTATGTGTGTGTGTGTGTGTGTGTGTGTGTGTGTGTGTGTGTGTGTGTGTGTGTGTGTACGTGTGTGTGTGTGTGTGTGCCCATGTATGTCTCCGTCAAAGAGATTCGATTAGGATTGTCAATTTGTCTGCTGGTCTGTCAATAAGAATACGCAACAATGACAAACCATATTTGAACAGCACGTGATAGAGAAATGCCATGAGGTCCTAGAACATTCCAGTTCAAGTTTCATGTGAATCGACGGCGGGAATTTGGATGAAAGGCTGGGCCCATGCTCCAAAAATCATGCAACCGATTTCAACGACACTAGGTGGTAAGATGTGGACGTGGTGCCAAAACAAATTCGTTGAGTTCTCGTGCGGGTCAACGGTGCCAGTCCGGGTCACAGACCAGTTGCCGGATCCTTCGACCAGGGCGGAGGTCAGCGATATCCCGAGTGTCCCTCTCGCTGTCAATGTCGGGCCCGCGCTGCCATTCATTAGTGCCAGCTACACCCCCAACTACCCACACATACCGGCTTACCGATGTTTGGTTGGTTGTACGTCCGTTTGTTTGTTTGTTTATGTTCTAGCTGTCAGAGTAGAGCTCGCGTTGTCACTGAGTGATGCAAACTACTCACATACAGCGAGTTTACCGATTTTTGTTTGTTTTGTTTGATTGTTTGTTTATTTTGTTTGTTTGTTTGTTCCATAGCTGTCAATGTAGAGCTCGCGTTGTCACTGAGTGGTGCCTGCTTCACATCCAACTATTCACATAAATACCGGGTACGCGGCCGGGTCTCCAGTGTTCGTTCGTTTGTTTCTTCGTGGTGGTAATAATCCCCACTCTTCTCACCTTCACTCCTTCCTTATCTCTTCCTTCGTTCCCGACATGGCCAGTAATACTTATGATACAAAATAAGGCTTCTGTGCGCATAAATCACTCACAAAAAAAAAAAAAAAAAAAAAATCGGATCATGTTAAGCCTTAAAAAAACCCATGATATAATTCCATTCCAAAGTTAAAGTAAATAAGGGGGGTGGGGGGTCGGGGGGGCTTGTGACGTTTGAATATTATGCTTGAATCTGGTGAGGTCAATATACGAGAATGTGAACAAGAGTCTAGTGCATTACACTGCTAAATATCATGACAGGACGGGACTCGCATACATTACGTTGAAAGAAATTATTTTCCTCTTTACTGGATGCATTTTTGAGTCACGAGTGGTAAAAAAAAGATTGTACCTCTCATCTTGTTCCTCAGGATGAAATTTTATTTTTATCTTCATTTTTTTTCCTATTTCATGTTGATGACATCACACACTATGATGTCAGAACTTGTGTAATATATTTATGACGTCAATTCTTTGCTCTGTCCGGTTGCCAAAGATGGACATTGCGGTTTTTTTTCCTTGAAAAAGGCCACGTGGCCGAAAATTTGAAGAGTGGAATTGTGATCTTGTGTACTTGTTTTCTTCCCTTTGGAGGACTATTATTGCTTTGTTCATAATCATTC
>JADBJO010002278.1:202946-207946 GCA_016801955.1 Conus betulinus
GTAGGTGATGAGACCAAGAAAGATTATTATCAACATATACGCCTAGAACTCGATGGTTATCCACCACTTCAGTTTCCTGATTATTGACAAAAACAGATGGAGGCTGCGTGGTTATGTTTTGTCTTCTTTGCCTTGTTGTTATCAGCATTAGTTTTGTTTTGTTAGGATTCAGAGACATGTGATTTACATTGCACCAATTACTTAAGATATCAGCATTCTTCTGTAATGAGGTGAAAACAGCTTCTAAGCTGGAGCTACTTGTATGGACAGTAGTATCATCACAAAAGAGTTTCACATGAATCCTCAGTATAAAGAGGGAGATCATTTATATAAACATAGATTACCCCATTGAGCTTAAAATATGTTATTTGAGTTTGATGCAAAAACATGTTGGGCTTCGCAGGTAAGATTAAAATTGTATGAATATGGAATCGGCTTTGTATGGGAAAATCAGGGTGTTGGGGACATAGATGTTTTTTTTTTAACCGTGAATTTCGTCAGAGATGAATAAATTGTAAATGGCAAGTCTGGCATTCTCATGTGAAGGAAAGTGACAGCTGTGATATCTATCGTATGTTAAACGCAGTGCATAGAGTGCCAGTGTATTTTTCTGTGAAGTTACACAAACATTTAAGATACATCTTAACAAAATTAAGATTTCGGAACCAATGAATTATGTAATCATTTTAATCGTTTCATTCTCTTGCCAGGAACTTTTTAATGTTAGGCAAGAGTTTATTCCGGAGAAATACTACAGACAAATATGCTTGTTTAAGCTGATTATACTAATGACTTCAAGAATGAAAAAAAAATTATAAAACTTTTTGCACTGTATTTTTGCAAAGCATTTAAGACTTGGAAGTTTGTTACAGCCTAAGTTCATCTTTTATTTCGTCAGTGAGTGCTTGAATTTTGTTTCTATAGACTAGTACTTGCGATTCACAAAATATTTATTATACGGTACGGAGTACAATCAATAATGCAGCGCAGGCTTAAAGCTGTGATAATATGATCTTTGTGGGTTTTTTTTGACTTTGTTTTCTTTTTTACTCTGTCGCATTAATATAAGAATATTATCTTCATTAATGTCTATAGTATTGTCTATAGTATTGTCTATTAAAGGAATATTATCTGTAATATTATCTATATTAGTAGCCCCTTCTAAGGGGCCATGGCCTACCAGAATAAATCTCTCTCTCTCTCTCTCTCTCTCTCTCTCTCTCTCTCTCTCTCTCTCTCTCTCTCTCTCTCTCTCTCTCTCTCTCTCTCTCCACCCCTCCATCCCCTCCCCATCAGTGTCAAAATATCCACTTGTGGGCAGTCATCTCGTATACCTGATAATACAGACGTGTATCAATAGTATGTTTAATTCAGACGTCTTAACACAAAACCTTTGTATCAATAGTATGTTTAATTCAGACGTCTTAACACAAATGCTTTGTATCAAAGGTATGTTTAATTCAGACGTCTTTAACACAAACGCTTTGTATCAATGGTATGTTTTTAATTCAAACGTCTTTAACACAAACGCTTTGTATCAATGGTACATTTAATTCAGACGTCTTTAACACACAACGCTTTGTATCAATGGTATATTTAATTCAGACGTTCCTAACACAAACGCTTTGTTTCAATGGTATATTTAATTCAGACGTCTTTAACACAAACGCTTTGTATCAACGGTATGTTTAATTCAGACGTCTCAACACAAACGCTTTGTTTCAATGGTATGTTTTAATTCAGACGTCTTTAACACAAACGCTTTGTATCAATGGTATGTTTAATTCAGACGTTTTTAAAACACAGACGCTTTGTATCAATGGGTGTTCAATTCAGACGTCTTAAAACAAACGCTTTGCATCAATGGTATGTTCAATTCAGACGTCTTAACACAAACGCTTTGTATCAATGGTATTTTCAATTCAGACGTCTTAACACAAACGCTTTGTATCAATGGTATGTGTTTAATTCAGACGTCTTAACACGAACGCTTTGTAATCATGGCATGTTTAATTCAGACGTCTTAACATAAACGCTTTGTATCAATGGTGTGTTCAATTCAGACGTCTTAACACAAACGCTTTGTATCAATGGTATGTTCAATTCAGACGTTTTAACACAAACGCTTTGTATCAATGGCATGTTTAATTCAGACGTTTTAACACAAACGCTTTGTATCAATGGTATATTTAATTCAGACGTCTTTAACACAAACGCTTTGTATCAATGGTATGTTTTATTCAGACGTTTCAACACAAACGCTTTGTATCAATTGCATGTTTAATTCAGACGTTTTAACACAAACGCTTTGTATCAGTGGTATGTTTAATTCAGACATTTTAACACAAACGCTTTGTATCAATGGTATGTTCAATTCAGACGTTTTAACACAAACGCTTTGTATCAATGGCATGTTTAATTCAGACGTTTTAAACACAAACGCTTTGTATCAGTGGTATGTTTAATTCAGACGTTTTAACACAAATGTCTTGTATCAATGGTATGTTTAATTCAGACATTTTAACATAAACACTTTGTATCAATGGTATGTTCCATTCAGTATCCTTGAAAAGTTGGTCAAACATCGGATGCACAAAGCTGTGGTGGTGGTGGTGGTGGTGTGTGTGTTGGGGGGGGGGGAGGGGTGCGTGCGTGAGTGCGTGCGTGCGAGGTGGGTACGTGCATGCGTGCGTACGTGTGTGTGCCAGCGTGTGCGCGCGCGTGCGTGTGTGTGTGTGTATGTGTGTAGGAATCTTCATATCATTTTGATAGCGTCAGCATTAAAAGTATCACCACTAGCTCATGTATGACAGGAGAGAGAGAGAGAGAGAGAGAGAGAGAGAGAGAGAGAGAGAGAGAGAGAGAGACAGACAGAGACAGAGAGACAGAGAAAGAGACAGACAGACAGAGAGACAGACAGACAGACAGAGAGAGAGACAGACAGAGAGAGACAGACAGAGAGAGACAGCCATCGAGAGACAGACAGACAGAGACAGAGAGACAGAGAGAAGAGAGAGAGAGAGAGAGAATCGACTAGCACAGTGGGTAATGATTCCAGTGTAAACGGCACCAGCGATCCTTGAAGACTTCCAAGCAAGGGTTAAACATGTGTCAAGCGCGATTTTGATGAAAACTGTACTATTGACATCACCCTACAGAACTCTTCCTATTTTATTCAGTGTGTTCATTTGGACCCTCGTATACAGATTTGATGAAATCTCTGTATATTTCATGATTGTCTTTACACCAATTTTCTTCAGTCAGTCCGCTTTAGATCAGTTGGAGATTCTAGAAACCTGAAACTGATGAATTTGTGTAATCAGGTGATTTTCCTGAAATACTACGAAGTTTCAAGCCCACTATATTTCCATAGATCAGCGTATAGACGTAACTGAATGTGATGAACTCCACGAAGCTAAGATGAGTCTTCTGAAACGTTGCTGCCAGGTTTTTATATACATGTGCGCGCGCGCGCGCGCGCATGTGTGTGTGTGTGTGTGTGTGTGTGTGTGTGTGTGTGTGTGTGTGTGTGTGTGTGTGTGTGTGTGCGGATGAATTTTTGGTAAGAAGCTGCTTAATATTCACCATTGAGAAAGACGTGAGGCAGGGAACAGTAAACAATAAACAGTAAACAGGTAGGGAAACTTTTGCTCCCATAACTTACTCTGTGTTAGGTTTTCTTACGGGAGCAAAAGTTACTCTACTTGTTTACTGTTTATTGTTGAATGTTCCCTGCCTCACTTCTTTCTCAGTTTTGTTTCGATTAAATCGAGGTTATTTTTATTTGTTTCTGTCCGTCTTTGTGTTTTTCATTTGATCTCCCTTGCATCCTTGGGTGGATCCTCAAGCGTAGGCTCAAAGATTGTTCCATACATTTTATGCTGTTTGCATAATGTCTTTAGTTTTTCAGCAACTTTTTTCCTCCCCGCACTTTCGTTTGGTTTCATTTATTACCTTTCACTGGCTGCTTTGGGGGGGGGGGGGGGGGGGGGGGTGCTGTTGGATTCTTTTTTGAACCCTTGTGGTGTGAGACACACAAGGTATTATAGACTGTGGTGTGTCTCTATTTGACGTCAGAAGTACAGACACAACAGTCGTCTCTCCCTGGTGAGTTTCGATCCAGTGTACAAAAAAGGTCTCGGAGCAGAGCAGACAATATAAACATATCTGCTTTCGAAAGGGATTACGATGATACTCTCATGCAGCTAAAGGACAGTTTTTCATATCTATAACGTATTTTTCTTAATTTTATGTTCCCATTTCTGCAATTTCCACTCTATTTAAGTCCAAATATTTGCCAATTCATTGCTATGAAGACAGTTGAGTGTTAGCCTGCGCTTGTTTTTTTTTTCCTCCTCTATTAGATTGCTTGCATTTGTTTGACTTTATTCAAGTTAAAAGTCTCGAATAAACATTTAAATATTCACAGTAAACGTATAGTTTTTTTTTTTTTTTTTTAATACTTTCCCCGAATTATTTTTTTCGATCTGGCATTAGTCATGCGTGATTTTCCTGTGAGCGCTTGCGCGGGTGTGTGTGTGGATGAATTGTCGGGAAGGAATTGATGTAACATTCACAGCAGACGTAGGGCTAAAAAAAAATCCCTAAAACTTTCTTCACTGGCATCGGTCGTGTGCCATTTTCGAGAGAGAAATATATATATATTGTAAATTCAAAGCCAAACTATCGGATATATCTCAGAAAAACGGGCCAACAAACTGCTCGGTTCCCAGGAAAAAAAAAAACAGTATTTCTGCTTACACAAACAAGCATACGGATATAGAGAACAGCATGTTTGCTTTGTGCTTATGTAGATTATTTATAGTTTTCCGATCCTCAAGAGAATTGGGCAATCTCTAGTCTGGTTCATACGGTTTGCCGTCATCCAGAGCGATTGATTTCGTTTGCCGATGTCGCATGTGACTGATTTAATTCGTGGATGTCCTGCGTGATTGATTTAATTCGTCGATGTCGTGTGTGTGATTGATTTGATTTGTCGA
>JADBJO010002278.1:215446-217946 GCA_016801955.1 Conus betulinus
AGGAGGATAAGGAGGATGGCTGACATGATGGTGAGGATGGTGAGGAGGATAAGGAGGGTGGCTGGCATGATGGTGAGGAGGATGAGGAAGATAATGAGGTAGCTGATGTGATGAGGATGATGAGGATGAGGAGGAGGGTGCTTGACCATGATGATGAGGATGAGGAAGATAATGAGGGTGGCTGACATGATGGTGAAGAGGAGGAGGATGCTGAGGAGGGTGGCTGACATGATGGTGAGGAGGAGGATGAGGAGGATGAGGAGGGTGGCTGACATGATGGTGAAGAGGATGAGGAAGAAAAAGAGAGTGGCGGACATGATGGTGAGGAAGACGAAGGTTAGGGCTAAGATGACGATGTGGAAGATCAACAGGGGTTCCGGGGATTGACATCATGTACAGGACAGTGAAGATGCTTCTATCATGATGACGTGAGTGAGGGAAGAAGCTGACATCATGATGATTCAATGCAGTAACAAAGAGAAGAAGGAGAACGATAAGCGAAATCAAAGAAGATGAAGACAGTAAAACGTCATCAGAAGCTTGAAACCGTTAAAGGTTGAAGCCGTGAAAGGGAAAACACACACACCACACACACACACACACACACACACAACACACACGCACGCACACGCACGCACGCACGCACGCACGCACGCACACACACACACACACACACACACACACACACACACACACACACACACACACACACACTCAAATCTGCCACCACGAATGATTGATTTGACGGTCGTTAGCTCTGCAGCGCAATATTCTGACCATTTGACCCCTGAGCCTCTCTCTATATATAGAGATGTCATCCTGTCCCAGGTTAGGGAACCATTTGCACTAGCAACTAACCTGCCTCAGCGCCTGCCCTTTCTGCACGAGGTTGTTCCAAGAGTCGAGTTGTTTCTTGGTCCACTTTGCATGCATGTCTGGATGATTCCTCGGCAGACGAAATGAGATGGCCAGTTTTTGATCAACGTTTTCGTCCTTGACGTTGTCAAGAGAATGTACGTGTTAAAGCCTTCTTCTTCTTTCTTCTTTCTTTCTTTCTTCTTTCTTTCTTTCTTTCTTCTTCTTTCTTCTTCTTCTCCTTCTCCTTCTCCTCCTCCTCCTCTCCTCCTCCTTCTTCTTCTTCTTCTTTCTTCTCCTCCTCCCCTCCTCCTTAAATTGTTGTTGAAAGTGAAAACTGGGACGATTAGGAAGAAAAGAAGGAAGAGAGGAGCGGCAGGGAGGAAGAGAAGAAAGAGCGAGGAAGAAGAGGAGGAGGAGAGATGAAAGACGAGAGTAGGGAGGAAGAGGAAGAGGTAGACGAGGAAGGGAGAAAGAAGCAGCAGAAAAATATGCCAGGTGATTGTTTTTTTTCGGCCCAGCCAACTTCCAAGATCACATCAGGACAGGTACAAGAGTGAGGAATGACAGAATGTAAAACTGAAAATGCCATGACTAAAGATCAAAATCAAATCATGTCATTTAGCTAAAAAAAAAACGATCTATCACACATTTCATCACAACCACGTTTTGCAAAAAGAAGAAGAGAAGAAGAAGATTGAAGAAGAGAGATGAAGAAGAAGAAGAAGAAAAGAAGAAGAAGAAGAAAGAAGAAGACACAAGAGAAGAAGAAGAAGTGGAGTGATGAGGAGAAGGAGGAGGAGCAAGCAAGAAAGAGTAATGATGGATGAAGTGGAAGGAGGAAGGATAGGCGGAGGAGAAGAGGAGGAAGAGGATATAAAGAGGAGGAGGAGGAGGAGGAGGATGAAGGAGGAGGAGGAAGGGAAGCCAACAACAACAACAACATCATCATCATCAACAACACAGCAAATCTAACAATAACAACACCCACGACGACGACGCCGACAACAACGTCAAAAACAACACTTACAATCATAATCACAGGAACAAGAACAATAGGAGCAAGATGAAATCTTTGATTACGAATTGAGTTGTTCTAAATTAATTCCAGCACGCCTGCACACACCCGCTCCCTTCTTGATTTCTCTTCCACCGTCCTTTTTTTGTTCAGTTTCCGCAGTCGTGTCCAGTTTTTGATATTTTGTTTTCTGGAAATATAACTTATTGGGAAACTCTATCTACTCAGACACAGCGCTAAATATATTTAGATAAGATATGTGGGTCGATGGCAACCTTGAGAATTCAATCCCCCAACTGATAATCACCGTCAGTTCCCAGCAGACTTAAACAGACTAGAAGCTGAAAGAAGAAGAAGAAGAAGAGAAGAAGAAAAGAAGAAGAGAAGAAGAAGAAAGAAGAAGAAGAAGAAGAAGACGGACAAGACAAAGAAGAAGAAGAAAAAGAAGAAAGAGAAAGGAGTAGGAGGTGGAGGTAAGAAGGAAAAAGAAAGAAGGAGGAAAGAAGGAGGATAGGAGAAGGGAGGAGGAGGAGAGTAGGATGAAGAAAAAAGAAGAGAAGAAGAAGAAGAAGAAGAAGAAGGAAAGAATGAAATGAATGAATGAATGAAATGAATGAATTTAATGGG
>JADBJO010002278.1:227946-235446 GCA_016801955.1 Conus betulinus
GAGGAGGACTGACATCATGGTGAAGAAGATGAGGAAGATGAGGAGGAGGACTGACATCATGGTGAAGAAGATGAGGAAGATGAGGAGGTGGACTGACATCGCGGTGAAGAAGACGAGGAAAATGAAAGAGGAGGACTGACATCATGGTAAAGAAGATGAGGAGGGACAGACATCAAATAGAGGAGTAGGAGGAAAAATGAGAAGAGAGGGCTAACATCTCCAGGAGGAGGAGGGAGGAAGAAGATGAGGAGGGTGCTGACATCATGGTGAAGAAGATGAGGAAGACGAAGAGGAGACTGATATCATGGTGAAGAAGATGAGGAAGATGAGGAGGAGGACTGACATCATGGTGAAGAAGATGAGGAAGATGATGAGGAGGACTGACATCATGGTGAAGAAGATGAGGAAGATGAGGAGGAGGACTGACATCATGGTGAAGAAGATGAGGAAGATGAGGAGGACTGACATCATGGTGAAGAAGATGAGGAAGATGAGGAGGAGGACTGACATCATGGTGAAGAAGATGAGGAAGATGAGGAGGAGGACTGACATCATGGTGAAGAAGATGTGTAGGGACTGACATCATGGTGAAGAAGATGAGGAAGATGATGAGGAGGACTGACATCATGATGAAGAAGATGAGGAAGATGAGGAGAAGGACTGACATCATGGTGTGAAGATGAGGAGGAAGATGAGGAAGGGCCAGACATCATGGTGAAGATGAGGAGGAAGATGAGGAGGGAACTGACATCATGGTGAAGATGAGGAGGAAGATGAGGAGGGGGGAAGAACATCATGGTGAAGATGAGGAGGAAGATGAGGAGGGGAAGAACATCATGGTGAAGAAGAAGATGAGGAAGATGAGGAGGGGGAAGAACATCATGGTGAAGATGAGGAGGAAGATGAGGAGGGGAGAACATCATGGTGAGGAGGAAGAGGGAGAACGAGGAGGGGAGCTGACATCACAGAGAGGAAGGGGAGGGGGAGGAGGGGGGGGGGGGGGGGGGTGAAGGCAAGAGGGGGACGTTGGGGGGGGGGGGGGGGGGGTGCTGACATCACAGGGAAAGTGAGGATGAGGAGACAGATGAGGAGGGGATTGACATGATGGTAAAGAGGATGAAGAAGATGAGGATTTAAACTGACATCATGGTGAGAAAAAAAAAAACAACTAGAAAACAACAACGACAACAACAACATCAACAGCAGACAACAACAACCATGACGGCGACGCCAACTACAACGACAAAAATATAGTAGCACAACAAGAAGATCGAAAAGAAGAACAAAAGGCAAAAGAAAGAAAACGTCTGATTAAGAATTGCGTGATCTCAAATTAATTCTGGCACGCGTGCACACCCCATCCCCATCTTGACCGCCCACCTCATCTATTTATTTTAAAATTATTTTTGACACACAGTCATGTTCAGTCTTTGATTTTGTTTTCCAGAACTGTAAGAGCAACATTGCTCGGACACAACGCTATATTTAGATAAGAAGTGGGTAGACGGGTACCCTGGGAATGTGATCTCGACTGATGGATGATCACCTTACGTTGCCAGCAGATTGGGAAGGAAATGAAAAACTGACAGAAGAAGAAGAATTTGAAAAATTTGAAGAAGAAGAAGAAGAAGAAGAAGAAGAAGAAGAAGAAGAGGAGGAGGAGGAGGAGGAGGAGGAAGGAGGAGGAGGAGGAGGAGAGAGAGAGAGAGAGAGAGAGAGAGAGAGAGAGAGAGGAGAGAGAGAGAGAGAAGAGGAGAAGAAGAAGAAGAAGAAGAAGAAAAGAACTGAAAAGAAGTCAAAGACAGAAGAAGAAGAAGAAAGAAGAAGACCAAGGAGGAGGAGGAAGAAGAGAGGAGGGAAGAGAGGAGGAAGAAGAGGAGGAGAAGGAGGGGTAGTAGAGTGGAGGAGGAAAAGGAGGAGGAGGAGGAGGGAAAGTAAGAGGAGTAGGATCAGCAGGAGCAGGAGAACAACAATAACTACAACAAAAAGAAAAAGTAACAACAGCAATACAACAGTTAATCGAAAAAAAAGGGAAGCAAACAATACCATTCACTATTTCAATTCTAACAACACTCCCATTCTAGTAAAGAATACTTTTTCAAGACACATCGTAGCCAGAAAAGAAATAGGTCACGGGCACCCAAGGAATGTAATCCCCATTGATGACCTAGATTTTTGCGGGTCTCTGCAGGTGCAGGAAACGAGGAATTGAAGAGATGATTCTCTTACATCTCTGAACTCCGCAGAAATCAAAAGGTCACGTTCCACATCGGGGAAATATGCAGAAGTGGTCTTGCCATTCTCCTTTCCTCATTCGTACCCTCTGTCCTTCTGCTCCACATCTTCTGCCCCCACCCCCACCCCCACCCCCACCCCACAGCCCCCCAACCCCTTTCCCCTAATTCTTCTCCTCCCTCTCCCATGCTTTGGTTTCTACAAAGGACATCGATCTGCTTTCATTTAAAAAAAAAAAAGAATAAGAAATAAAAAGTAGAGCGGAAAAAATGGTCGAATCAGCAATATGGTTCCGGAAACAATATTCACGTTGATGAATGATAGCTTTTGAAAAACAATGAAGCACAAGACATGGCAACACGGTCAAGCCCTCTCTCTCTCTCTCTCTCTCTCCTCTCTCCTCTCTCTCTCTCTATATAATAATATATATCTATATATATATATATATATATATATATGTATGTATGTATATATATTATATATATATATATATTATATATATATATATATATATATATATATAACAATAATAAATTCCAAGGATAAGCACCCGAGCACCATTCCAGCAACTTACAGAGCAGCTTGGTGATGCAATGACTGCAAGAAATATTCAATTATAAACAAAGCCTGCTCTTAGATTTGAAGAAATAGGGCGTGGGGCGATACGCATTCATATCTGCAGTGGTAGATAATTCTGCCTAAGTAACAGTATGTGCTTGAGTGGGTGAATCGGGAATATTAAATGTTTCTTAAAATGAGCCTTCAGCAAGCTTATAGTCTCAAAGGGGTATGGATGTGTCTACACACACACACACACACACACATATATATATAATATATATATATATATATATATATATGTGTGTGTGTGTGTGTGTGTGTGTGTGTGTGTGTGTGTGTGTGTAATTGAACTACTAATAAATTCCAAGGATAAGTAACCGAGCACCATTCCAGCAACTTACAGAGCAGCTTGGTGTTGCAAAGACTGCAAGAAAATATTCAATTATAAAACAAAACTTGCTCTTATGTCTTAGAGTGAAGAAATAAGGGGAGGTAAGCATTCATATCTGCAGTGGCAGTTAATTCTGCCTAACTGACAGTATGTGTTTGAGAGGGTGAGTGGGGAATAATAAATACTTCTCACATGAGTCTTCAGCAAGCTTATAGTCTCCAAGGAGGAGACACTCTCCAATGGGGAGGAAACTCATTAATACAACTCCTGGTCAGATAAACGTATTTCGAAACCTGATTGTTTCTCCTCAGTGACCGCGGAAAGTGGTAACTTAACTTCTCTGCCTTTTCGTTTTAAGAAGAATGCTATCCCAGAAAAAGGCTGGTGTGCAATACCATAGTACGTTTGTTGAGTTTTCAAAAAACCAGCCAAAGGTGCCACCCAAGAAGCAAAAGAAAATCATGAAAGAGCAAAACAAGCTACATTTTCTAGTGAAAAGTAGAAAATATAAAAAGGTAACCTCTTAAGACACAAGTGCCGAGGGTCAGTTCTAGGAATAAATCCACAACGGACTACATTATAATTGATTAATAAATTCCAAGGATAAGTAACCGAGCACCATTCCAGCAACTTACAGAGTAGCTTGATGTTGCAAAGACTGCAAGAAATATTCAATTATGGTTTTTTGAAACTCAGCAAAGATACTAGGGTATTGCACACCAGTCCTATTTTCTGGGATAGCATTCTTCATAAAACCGAAAAGGCAGAGGAGTTAAGTTACCACTTTTCCGCGGTCACTGAGGAGAAACAATCAGGTTTCGAAATATCGGTATCTGACCAGGAGTTACATGTTAGTGAGTTTCCTCCCCATTGGAGAGTGTCTCCCCTTTGGAGACTATAAGCTTGCTGAAGACTCATTTGAGAAGCATTTATTATTCCCCACTCACCCTCTCAAGCACATACTGTTATTAGGCAGAATTAACTGCCACAGCAGATATGAATGCTTATCTTCCCCCTATTTCCTCTCCTCTGCTTCTCTCTCATTCGCTCTCGTCTCTTCTCTCCTCGTCTCTGCGGTCCTCCTATTGTATCTTTCTCGCTATCTCTCCTGATCTCTCTCTCTCTCCTCCCTCGCCTCTCCCTTCCATCCTCCATCCCTCCTCTCCTCTCCTCTCCACTCTCCCACACCTCTCTCCTCCCTCATAATCTTACTCCTCCCCCGTTCCTCGCCTCTTCCTCCCCCTCCTCTCCGTCTCCTCGATTCCGTTGGCCTTCTCCTCACCTCCTCCTCTCGTTCCTTCCCTCCTCCCTCGTCTCCCTCCCCACCCCTCACCAATCTCTCTCCTCTCGCCTTCTCCTCTCTCCTCCCTCTCTTCCCTGCTCTCCCCCCTCTCTCCCTTCTCTCCTCCTTCCTCTCTCTCACTACATCCAATCTTCGCCGTCCCCTCTCTCTCTCTCTCTCTCTCATCTCTCTCTCTTTTCTCCCCTACCTTTTCTCTCTCTCACATTTTCTTTCCTCTCTCTCGGCTCTCTCTTGCTCTCTCTCTCTCTTTCTTTCTCTGTTACCTTGTCCCTCGCTCATCTTCTCCTCCTCTCTCTCTGTTGTCAATTGGATTTGTTTTTGTCTCAGATGTATTCATGCATTTTTGATTGTTGCATTTTTTCGTATATACTATTGTTTTGTTTTTCCCAGATGTATTCATGCATGGATTGTTGTATTTTCTACATGTACATGTTTACATTTCTACTGTACATTCTACATGTTGTCTGATTTTGTTTCTTACTACATACATATTTCTGTTCTTGCCCAGTGCGCTGTATGTATAAATAAGTGTTTGTGCTTATTCCATTACCCTTTTGAAATAAAATTCGTTCGTTCGTTTGTTCTCCCCTCCTCCCTCCCTCTCTCTCTCTCTCTCCTCTCTCTCTCTCTCTCTCTCTCTCTCTCTCTCTCTTCTCTCTCTCCCCACACACACACAACACACACACAGGCACGCACGCGCACGCACGCACACACACACACCACACACACACACACACACACACACACACACACCCACACACACACACACACACACACACACAACACACACACATCACACACCACACACACACACACACACACACACACACTACACACACACACACCACACACACACACACACACACACACACACACACACCTACACACACACACACACACACACAACCACACACACACACACACACACACACACCTACACACACACACACCTACACACACACACACACACACACACACACACACACACACACACACACACACACACACACCTCTTTAAAACGTGGCGTGTGTACATGTGTGGGTTTATCCGCGGGTGTGTGTGTGTGTGTGTGTGTGTGTGTGTGTGTGTGTGTGTGTGTGTGTGTGTGTGGTGTGGTGTGTGTGTGTGAAGGCACGCTAGGTATCAAAAAGTGAAAATGTAAGGGAAAGGCACGACCGGTCTATGATAGGTATTTCGTACCTCCAGGAACATTCCCCAGTTTAGAATAGAGAATGATATACTTTACCTGTTGAGAGGAACAAAGGTGCAAGCATCACTTTAATCCAATAGGAGTAATTTGACGTAAAGGTGCTTTTAAATAACAATGATTTAGTGACGTACTGAGATCAAATCATAGACTTGCCGTGCATTACGAATCCGTGAGGACCAGGTTAATTTGTATGTATTGCAACGGATCTGGATGGTCGATTTTTCAAACATCAGAGGTGTTACTGGAGTCCGCTTAGACCTGGTCATTTTAGAATGTGTTTGTGTTGCCACATCATGTAAGACATTCGTAGAATGTACTGAATGCACAAAATGTAAACTTTCGATTATGATGTTAAAAAAAAAAAAAGATGTAAAAAAAAAAAAAAAAAAGGAACTCTCTTTCGTTGTCTGTCTGGTTGTGAGTGTACGTTGTCTGAGCGTCAGTCTGATACTAACATTTTACAGGAGGAGAACAAACACGAACTGAAGGGAAAGAGCGAGAGAAAAGACAATCAGAACAGGAAAAGAGACTGTATGATAATGCTGATCATGATATAAAAAAAAGTCCAGGGAGAAATTCAGTTATTTCTAATTAACCGTTTCACACATAGCAGGAACTGCTCATCAGGAATGGGACTGATTAAAGAAATACCACATTTATTTGAAAAACAAACCTAAAGCACGTGAATTTTTACATTCACTTTACCCTAGTCTCAACTTAGATGAAAGGGAAGAAAGTCTTTTCAGTCTGCCACATCGCCATGGCTGGACAGGGAATGGGTCGATGACAAGCTGGGAATGTAATCCCGATATTGATCATCCATTTATTTCCCTGCAGGTAGAAAAAAAAAACGAAACGAGAAAAGCGGAGATGACTTTCGACCTCATCGGGAAGGACCAGCCGTCTCTTGTGGGGGAATTTACTGGCTCCCCCTACAACGCACTACTCTTTCCTGACCTTCATTTGATCTCTCTCTTCCTCGGTTCAGAAGACAGTTAATTCCCTTTGGTGGAAATGCTGAAGAGTTGGATATCTGTGCGTGTTATAGAGAGGTGGGGGGGGGGGGGGGGGGGGACAGCAAGAAGTAGCATGAGAAAAGAGAATATATGATGAGACAGAAAGATGATGACGTAACGATGATGATGTTGATTATAATCAGGAGGTGGGAGAGGATGAAGGTAGTGATCATTATGATGAACGTGAAAAGGAGAACAGAGATAATTTGTCACTAGCAATAAGACATTTTGAATTAGAAACTCCTGAATTAGAAAAAAATATATATAGTTTAGGTATTGGGCTGATTAAAATGATTATTCACATATTACGAAAAAGAACATAACAGTTTTGTATATAACATGTTCCTTAATCTCAAACCAAATCATCGGGAAAGCTCCAATCCATCACTTGCCACTGCAAGACAAAAACGACTCCATGTTGATATGGGAATGTATTTCTAATAGATAGTTCACTTTTTTTTTACCCAGTCTCTGACGAATAAATCATAGAAAGGTCGGAGGTGCTGAACTATGACCACATCAAGAAAGGCCCAAATGCAAAGGGGGCGGAAGGGGGGGGGGGGGGGGGGGGGGGGGGGGGGGGACAACATCCTGCCTTTCTCCACGTGTACCCCCACCCCAACCCCCACCTCACTCCCGACCGCTCCCTTCACCCCTCTCCTCAGTCCAACGGGCATTCAGTTTCTCATAGGTGAAAATGCAGTAGGGCTGGAAATCTGCGAATCAATGACAACATTTTTGGACACAACTTGTAGACTTCTTGGATGATCGATGATGTTCTAA
>JADBJO010002278.1:245446-252946 GCA_016801955.1 Conus betulinus
TCTCTCTCTCTCTCTCTCTCTCTCTCTCCTCTCTCTCCTCTCTCTCTCTCTCTTCTCTGTTGTGTTGTGTGTGTGAGTGTGAGTGATGTGAGTGGTGTGTGTGTGTGTGTGTGTGTGTGTGTGTTGTGTGTTGTGTGTGTGTGTGTGTGTGTGTGTGTGAGTGAGTGAGTGAGCGAGAGAGAAGAGAATTGTGTTTGTATCTGTATATCTGACTGTACAAGTGTGTGAGTGTTTGTAATTGTGTGTGTTTGTGTGTATGTGCGTGTGTGTGTGTGTGTGTGTGTGTTGTGTGTGTGTGTGTGTGTGTGTGTGTGTGTGTGTGAGAGAAGAGAGAGGAGAGAGAGAGAGAGAGAGAGAGAGAGAGAGAGAGATTTAAAACGGTTCATAACTTTACACCTTTCAACCCGTAAACACTGAACGTGCTCATGCACTTCAACCCGTAAACACTGGAAGTATGCATGCACGTTAACCCGTAAACACTGAAAGTGCGCATGCACTTCAACCCGTAAACACTGAAGTGTGCGCATGCACTTCAACCCGTAAACACTGAAAGTGCGCATGCACTTCAACCCGTAAACACTGAAAGTGCGCATGCACTTCAACCCGTAAACACGGAAAGTGCGCATGCACAGACATAAACCGGTTAAGTAGAAATGTGAACAAGGAGACGGGTAAGATTCCACCCAACACGTTTGTCGTTTTTCTTTGATGATATAATTGTTGTTTAACCCTCACTTAATGACCTGCTATGATCAGTTCTCTTTTTTTCTTTCTAAATGCAGAACAACTGTAAGCTTACTTTGCAAATATCTTAGTAAAAGACTCTCGTCTTCACTCGCCAACAAACTTTTGCAGTTCACTAGGACGATCGGTTTCAAATTGTTTGGGTTTAGAATGTAATTTTCTCACAAGTGTCCGTAAATATCGCGCTGAAACAAACAAAAAGGCGAAAAACAAACAAACAAACAAACAAACGAAAGCGATTCATCTTCTCATTAATCAATGGAGGGTCTCTCATCTCTCTCTCTCTATCTCTCTCTCTCTCTCTCTCTCTCTCTCTCTCTCTCCTCTTCTCTCTCTCTCTCTTTCTGTTTCTGTTTGTCTGTCTGTCTCTCTCTCTCTCTTGTTTGTCTGTCTGTCTCTTTTGTCTTTTGTCTGTCTGCCTGTCTGCCTGTCTGCCTGTCCTGACTGTCTCTCTCTCTCTCTCTCTCTCTCTCTCTCTCTCTCTCTTTATCTGTCTGTCTGCCTGTCTATCTGTCTGTCTGTCTGTCTCTCTCCCTTTATCTGTTCGTCTCTCTCTCTCTCTCTCTCTCTCTCTCTCTCTCTCTCTCTCTCTCTCTTTATTCTTTATCTGTCTGCCTGTCTGTCTATCTGTCTGTTCTGTCCGTCTCTCTATCTGTCTCTCTCTCTTCTCTCTCTCTCTCTCTCTCTCTCTCTGTGTGTGTGTGTGTGTGTGTGTGTGTGTGTGTGTGTGTGTGTGTGTGTGTGTGTGTGTGGGTGTGTGTTGCTCTCCCCCCTTCCGTCCGCATCTGCCTACATCTCTTTACTGTTGTTGTTGTTTTTTTTTCAGCTGCCAGCTGTCATCACTGGTCCCTTGATGTGTTCAGCTCTCCGGGGTGTGGTTTGAGATCTTCCTACCCAAGTTTCTGGCAAACACACCCTAATCCACACGTAAGTAGCGTACGTCAACGAATGACGTCCGTTTGACTTTCTGCGTCACCTGAGCTCTCGTTCTGTCTGTCCGTCTGTCTGTCTGTTGTCTTCCTATGTCTGTCTGTCAGTGTGTGTGTGTCTGTCTGTCTGTCAAGTGTGTGTGTCTGTCTGTCCGTCTGTGTGCCTGTTTGTCTATCTGTCTGTCTCACTCTCTGCCTGCCTTTGTCTCTCTCTCTCTCTCTCTCTCTCTCTCTCTCTCTCTCCCTCTCTCTCTCTCTCCCTTCCCCCCGCTCTCTCTCATAGAGCAGCTGGATGTGGGTGTTAATGTGTATTGTTAATGAAAAGACAAAAAAAAAAAAAAGAGGAGAAAGTCGCACATCATTTTGATAAATCAACTTAAACGTGAAATATCACACGTTAGATTTTCTTTTCGTAACATGTCCAGCATGGTCAAACTTTGCTGTCGTGTTGTCCTCTTCTAATAATTATTGTTACCTGAGAGAGAGAGAGAGAGAGAGAGAGAGAGACGAGAGAGCGACGAGAGAGAGAGAGAGAGAGACGAAAGACAGAGAAAAAGAGGGGGGAAGGATGGAATGATGGGACAGAGAGATACAGAGACCGAGACACACAGAGGGAATACAGAGACAAAGAGGCATACGGAGAGAGAGAGAGAGAGAGCGAGGAGAGAGGAGAGAGAGAGAGAGAGAGAGGGGAGAGAGAGAGAGAGAGAGAGAGAGAGAGAGATCGGTGACATCATCAGGCGACACAAACGACCCCCAAATAATGATTCTTACGGATATCTGATTTGATCGATTGTCCTGACAATCTGGAATCCGCTGGTTTGTGCGGCGGTTGAGGACAGTACTTCTCTGGGTCCTGCCCGCACCCTAGGGTGTATCTTTTCCTCTGTCTCAGTCCGTCTGTTTGTGTTTGTCTGTTTGCTCATCTCTCTGTCTTTGTCTCTCTGTCCCAGTCAGTCTGTGTCTTTCTTTGTCTTTACTGTGTGTGTGTGTGTGTGTGTGTGTGTGTGTGTGTGTGTGTGTGTGCGAGAGAGAGAGAGAGAGAGAGAGAGAGAGAGAGAGAGTGTGTGTGTGTGTGTGTGTGTGTGTGTGTGTGTGTGTGTGTGTGTGTGTGTGTGTGTGTGTGTGTGAATGTGTGTGCGTGTGTGTGTGTGTGTGTGTGTGTGTGTGTGTGTGTGTGTGTGAGTGTGTGTGTGTGTGTGTGTGTGTGTGTGTGTGTGTGTGTGTGTGTGTGTGTGTGTGTGTGTGAACACTGTAACGATGTGAAAGTTGTCATTATGCTTTTATAAAGCCTTTGCAAGACGTGCTGTCGTCATTCACTAGATATGCAGTCTAACACTTGACATCGTACTGATAGATATGTATTTACTTTGACTTACTTAGACTTAGATGCTCCCGCGTCTTGCGACGTATGAGGTCTAGTATGACCACATTTGTAATACCTAGCACATTTATAGCGCATTTATTTCATCTAGTATCAGCGCATTTTCTGTCTTGTAATGTTAGCACGTTGATATCATTTAATATTACCTCACTAATTTCATTTAATGTTTGCACACTTACCTTATCTGATATAAGCACACGTATCCCCTTTAGTATTAGCGCACGTAGATCATTTGATTTTAGCACTCTTAGATCATTTAATATTAGCACACTTCTTGAATATCAGCACACTTACATCATCTAATATTAACAAACATAATATCATTTGATTTCTAGCACACTTAGATCATTACATGTGAGCCAGTTTCTTTAATATCAGCACACTTATATTAACAAACGTATATCATTTGATATTAGCACACTTGCACCATTTGATGTTGGTACGCTTATGTCATTTAATATTAACATATTATGTAATCTAATGCGTACGAATAGCGGGGAACGTGGTCAAATGGTCAGAGCGTTCGCCTGCAGAGCAAAGGGACGAAGGTTCAAACCGCATGTGGGGCCGGATTTTTTCGATTTAAAGGCCTCTTCTGTTCACGCCATGAATAAATGGGAACCTGATTCTGTCCAGGGAAAGCTAAAGGCGGCGGAAGGAGAGGGATAGGCTCCGTCTTCCATCAGTCTGTGTCCTAAACACTGTGAACCTGAAACAGTTCACTCTGTCCCTTCGGCTGATAGGCTGTGCCAACTTTCAAACCTTTCTTTTAGGAATGAAGGTACAAGTTTCAGACAAGGTTTTCATCTCATCGTGCTTGATTTATTTCATGTTTACATCGGTTTATATGTGCATTTTCATCATTCATTTCATGTATACATTTATTCATTGTCTGATTTATTGATTAATGTGTTATTACTTTTGATTTGATTGACATTAACGTTTCTCTTAAGGAAGGTCTCTAGCAGAGAGAGAGAGAGAGAGAGAGAGAGAGAGAGAGAGAGAGGGGGGGGGGGGGAAGCGTGTGTATATGGGTGGGCGCGCTCACGAGCACGCACTATGTGTTCCTTTTTAGAACTGAATTGTAATGTCAATATTGATTTCCTTTCCTTTCTTTGTAACTATTCTTTCCCCTATGCTTCCAATGCTCTGTACGATTTATTGGGATGCGTACAATGCGTACAATGTGTGTGTGTATATCAGTGGTAGATGATTCTGCCTAACTGACAGTATGTGCTTGAGTGGGTGAATGGGGAATAAAATAAATGCTTCTCAAAATGAACCTTCAGCAAGCTTATAGTCTCCAAAGAGGGAGACCATCTCCATGGGGGGGAGAAAGCTCACTAACATATAACTCCTGGTCAGATACCGGTATTTCGAAACCTGATTGTTTCTCCTCAGTGACCGCGGAAAGTGGTAATTTGACTCCTCTGCCCTTTTCGGTTTTAAGAAGAATGCTATACCAGAAAAAGGCTGGTGTGCAATACCATAGTATGTTTGTGTTGAGTTTTCAAAAAAAAACCAACTAAAGGTGCCACCTAAGAAGCAAAAAGAAAATCATGAAAGAGCAAAACAAGCTACATTTCTTGTGAAAAGTAGAAAAAAATATAAAAAGATAACCTCTTAAGACACAAGTGCTGAGGGCCAGTTCTTGGAATGAATCCGCAAGGGACTAAATTACAATGAAAAACAATAAATTCCAAGGATAAGTACCGAGCACCGTTCCAGCAACTTACAGAGCAGCTAGGTTGGAGATGGTCTCCCTCTTTGGAGACTATAAGCTTGCTTCGGTCATCTAAGAGAGAAGAGAGAGAGAGAGAGAGAGAGAGAGAGAGAGAGAGAGAGAGAGAGAGACGTGTGTGTGTGTGTGTGTGTGTGTGTGTGTGTGTGTGTGTGTGTGTGTGTGTGTGTGTATATTGGCATATATATATATTGCGTTCAAATTGTACTTTCCATAAAGTTTAAATGGACATGAAAGGGAAGGGGATTTGGTATGGGGTGATTTGTTTATTTGTTTCCTAATTTTGTTTTCTATTCTACATTAATCACAAGACATAGACAGGACCATAGTGCCTAATCGTTTCCCTAGTGCAAAGAATTTCGCTAGGTCGTTCGCTCGCTCGCTCGCTCGCTTGTTTGTTCATTCGTTCTCCTCTTCTCTCTCTCTCTCTCTCTCTCTCTCTCTCTCTCTCTCTCTCTCCTCTCTCTCTCTCTCTCTCTCTCTCTCTCTGTCGCGTGACCCTTCCCCTGTCCCACACTCTCAGTCAGACAGGCCGATCGGTCAGGCTGTTGACGCAGACTACAGACGTACTATCCGGCGGGACTGCCCTCTGACAGTGATGTCGTCGGGAGCTACAGGTCGGTCGCTGCCAGAAATGGTCCATCATTCTGGCACCTGTCACGCCGTCTGGCAGACAGTGGGTCCGCTGATGAAAGGTTCCGCGAATCAACAGTCTATTGAATGAATAGAGACAGACAGGCAGACAGACAGACAGGCAGACAGACAGACAGACACGTGGGTCCATTGATGAAAGGTTCGATGAATCAAGTCTGTTGAATAAATAGAGATAGACTGACAGACAGACAAACAGACAGAGATAGACTGACAGACAGACAAACAGACAGACAAATAGATTGGTTAGATAGATAGATAGATGGATGGATGGATGGATGGGTGGATGGATGAACGGATAGATGGATGGATAGACAGACCGATAGATAGATAGATAGATAGACAGACAGATAGATATAGATAGATAGATAGTTGGATAGATAGATAGATAGATAGACAGATTGATAGACAGAGAGATAGATAAATATAGATGGATAGATAGATACAGATAGATAGATAGATAGATAGATAGATAGATAGATAGATAGATAGATAGATAGATAGATAGATAGATAGATAGATAGATAGATAGATAGATAGATATTAAACGCACAGATGACGCTGAAACAAATCAGTCAAAATACAAGTAAATACCACAAAACAGTGTGCAAAGTAACGCTTATTGAAGAGACAGACAAATGAATTTTCGACAGAACTGTCTTATTCAGAGTTATAGACGGAAAGGATGAGCAATATAATTTCTAATCTAGTTTCCTTCCATTTAGAATCCATTTTGTTGCTCAGACCCTTCACGGTCTATCATCTCACACGTTCTTCCTCACTCACTGTCGATCTGTTTTCCCCCAGAGTCTTCAGTCCAGCCAGACAGGCCAGATCCTCAAAGACACCCAGAAGGGATCTTAAAAGACTGGGCTCTAAAACCAACCTGGTCCCGCCTTGGCTTAAGGCTGTGTCAGGCCAACTGACATAGGCTACAACGCCAAGCCTACATCAAAATGTTGTTATGCTCTGCATAGTTATGCGGGAATTGTCTTCAGCTGTGACAAGCTCTGAGCATAACATTATCCGTCTCCGAAATCCCCCGAAATCGGAGTGTGGCTGCCCACGTGGCGGGGTAATCAAAAACGGTCACACACATAATGTTCTCATCCCCAGCTGAGGCATTTGTACCATAGTGTTCAAGTACTTTGGCTGTTCGGATGATCCCTGGAGTCTTTTTAGCCAGGGTACGACAACAATAACAACAACAAAACTAACCTGGTGTTACAGTGGATCTCCTCCCACGATAGTGTCATGGGGGCGATGAGGAAGCTGACAAACTCTCTGAGGTTGGCCGCGAGCAGGAGCAAAACTGCCCACACAATATCCAATGAAAAGGTCAAGACCCTCCTTAAATGCCGCTTCCTAAGCACATGGAAACAGCGTCTGCAGATAGGACTTGAAGATGACGGCATCTGCCAGCTGGAAAGGGGCTGGAACAGGCCATCATCTTCAGGCTGAGAACAGGACAATGTCACCTCCTCTGGCATATCTACAAGCTGAACAGCTCTGACACTGAAGAGTGCCCGCGAGGCACTGGTCCACAGACACACCAGCCCACATTCTCCAAACGTATCCCACCCTACGACAGGAAGCATGGCCCAGCGCAGTGGACCTGGCGGAGAAACTATGGGGACTGGTGACGTCGCTGAGGTGGACGGCGGACTTCGACTACAGCACAGGAATATCCATTTCGCAGCGCCGAAGAAGAAGAAGAAGAAGAAGAAGAAGAAGGAGGAGGAGGAGGAGGAGGAGGAGGAGGAGGAGCTTATTTCATCTTCGGTACAAACAAGATAAATGTTGATTCTGAGGGCGAAAGGTCAAAATTTCTTTTCAATTTTTTTTCCCGCCATTCTTTTCCTTACAACAAATCCAAATAAAATTGTTTGATTGGGTAAAATGATTTATTGGCATTTTTGCTCTCCTTCGCTCCCACTTAAGATTACTTTTGATCTCTCCATACCTAATTTGGTTTGAAAATTACCATTATGTTGATAAGATAACAATATTGTAGCACCATGTCTATTAATGAATGAGAACATCAGGTGGAG
>JADBJO010002278.1:262946-275446 GCA_016801955.1 Conus betulinus
CAGGAGGAGCCACAGGCACACATAGAGCGTCACTGCGCTGTTGTTGTTGTTGTTGTTGTTGTTGTTGTTGTTGTTGTTGTTGTTGTCGTCCTTCGATTTCGAAGATGACTGTGACTTCAATTTCAGATGGAAGATCGCTGAGTGTGGGTCCTCTGATGTATATGCACCCTTTGTGATGCTGCTTCGCCAGGCTGGGCGGTCCAGGGCAAGCGACTCCCAGGTGTTGAGGCTGATGTTCAGGCCTTTGAGGGACACTTTGAGGCAGTCCTTGAAAACGTTTCTTCCCCCCCCCCCCCCCCCCCCCCAACTTTACACTTGTCTTGACTCAGTTCTCCGTACAGCAGTTGTTTCGGCAGTCGACTATCTGGCATTCTGACGAGTGTGTGTGTGTGTGTGTGTGTGTGTGTGTGTGTGTGTGTGTGTGTGTGTGTGTGTATTCTGACGATTCTGACGTCTGGTTCGGGACTTCTGAAGAAGAGTTTAGATGCTGGGGATGCTGGGCCTTTCCAAGACCTCAGTGTCTGGGACTTTGCCCTGCCACTTGATGTATAGGAGTCTGCGGAGACAGCTGAGGTGAAAATGGTTAAGCTGTTTGGCGTGTCTGCTGTAGACAGTCCAGGTCTCATCGGCATAGAGGAGCCAGCAGGAGGAGGCTCAGGCACACGTAGAGCGTCACTGCACTACACAGCTTCTATCCACACTCCTACGCCCATCCCCACCACCACCCTCACCCCTCTCTCCCCGCCCATCCCTCCAACCATCCCCTCGCCTCCTATTTCCGGTGTCCAAAGAAACGAGAAGGCAGACAGAATGGCAAAGTTGATTGCAGTGGATGATCATCAGGATTTTTTTTAATTATGTCAGACACACTAAGATGAAGGCTGTTATTAAAACCACGGGCAACTGGGGGGGGGGGGGGGGGGGTGGAGAGGGGAAGGAGGGGAGAGGCGGGGGCTGAAGCGGGGGGGGGAGGGGGGATATTTCAGCAAGCTTCCTAGCAGCGATGGTACATTTTTTTTTTTTTTTCCCTGACTACGCATGCTCGTACTTCTCGACTTTCTCTGTGGCCACACTCCACAGTTAAATTTTTTGCGCTAAATCACTAATCCTAAGCGCTAATGACTGATTCAATTAACAAATCCCGACCCATCATTTCACTTGGTATTATGGATTTCTGCCGAATAAATCATTCATGATCTAGAAATACATGAACTACACCATACCTGATGCCACATTGCAGGCCTTCGCACCCACCCGTGGCCCAAAATTTGCGCCTGATTTTTTTTTTTCCTGAGAACTGTCCCATTTCTTTCATTTTAATCTGTCTGCTTGGAACCACCTGGCATGTGCTTTGATGGGCATAGGAAAGAAAAGGAGGTAAATCCACTTTCAAGACATAATAAAGATTCTCAACAACAACAACAAAAATATATATATATACAATATATGTATGTATATGTGATTGTGCCTGTCTATGAATATTCGACCCCTTACGTAAGGCCGTGGCGTGTGCAGCCTGTCGGTAGGATCACAATTTCTTATTACAGATCCTGATCCACTATATCTGATGTGGTTTCATTGCGTCTCTGTACATGTCACTTCGGCGCAGCCAGAAACATCTTAAGGATAGGGAACCATGATTATGTCCTGAAAGTCTCAGGCAGATAACTGGTCCGAGTCCACGGTTACAGAATAGTTTCCAAACGCTAAATTTCTGCATTGTACTCAAAGCTGCACCTAGCTTTTGTCAGAAGATCAGCCATTACCAATACATATTCAGCACACAGTCCAGCCCTTGACCCCGTACTATGCCTTTCTCGGTGGCAGATCCAGTGTCCGCTCCTTTTTTTACATAACAGCACGATCCACATGACCCTTTATTTTCCTGTCGTCTGCTAGACTTTTCACTACTACCAAATCCTTGTGTCTTACCAAATGGTATAGAAACACAAGAAGTCAAAAGGTATGCATAATTCTGCTACCCCTGCCGACGTATGTCATTGAACTAATTTACTAACCCCCAAATTCTACGATAAAAGCGTTTTTTTTTTTTCACATTAAGAAAAAAAAAAGGATATTTTTTGTTCACACAATCAGGGCGATGTTTATCTATTCAAAGAACGTCGTTACAACAGTCATGACCTTTGTGGTAACCCCGAACTCTTTTCTTTCTTTCTTTCTTTTTTTTTTTTTTTGTTTGTTTTGTTTTGGTT
Source organism: Conus betulinus (assembly GCA_016801955.1). Taxonomy (NCBI): domain Eukaryota; kingdom Metazoa; phylum Mollusca; class Gastropoda; order Neogastropoda; family Conidae; genus Conus; species Conus betulinus. The sequence continues at coordinate 265,160 of JADBJO010002278.1, forward strand.
TTTTTTTTTGTTTTTTTTTTTTTTTTTTTTTTTTTTTTTTTTTTTTTTTTTTGGGGGGGGGGGGTGTGTTTTTTTTTTTGTTTAACCCCGAATTCTGATCTGTACAGATAGGACGTCAATGGCATCCCAGTGCAGCACTGTGACGAGTTTCGCAGATAAGGGAATGGCGAGGTGGCTGGCTAGCTTATCCTTGTGTTGCGGCGAGGGATGTGAGAGGCGAGGGGAGAAAAGAAACGGACGCAATATAGACATTCAAACTAGTAATGTGACTATGTGACTACTTCTTCAAACTCGCCATGCCGTTGAACAGTCAGCTCTTGGTCATTTGAAGCACCAACCAGAGAACGGTCTAACTTTTCATGCACTAGTTGCAAGGTGAGGCGACTGCAGGCGAAAATCTAAACAAATTTTAATTGTAATTAATAGCTCACCGCCAAAGAAAAAAAGAAGTAGACAAACGAATTACAAGACAAACCACGACGCGTTTCGACCTCTTTGGTCTTCTTCAGGCAAGATACAAAACACTCAGGACAACGAAAATGAACTGGCAATCACTTATCTTCATTTTCATTTTCATTTTCGTTGTCCTGAGTGTCTTGTATCTTGCTTGAAGAAGACCTAAGAGGTCGAAACGCGTCGTGGTCTGTCTTGTGATTCGTTTGTCTACGATTTTTTTTGTTTTTGTTTTTGCGGTGAGCTATTAATAACATGTGTAAAATTCTTCATGCACTAATGAAAGAATGGCACAGTTATTGGCCACTCTCGCCTGTTTCAACCCATGCTTGCTACCAGGGTATGCTACTTGCTGATATTCGGAAAGCAAGCAAGACTTCTCGTCACAACGCCTCTGAGAAACGCTTTTCCATACAGTCACAACAGCCATTCGGTAGCTGCCATCGGTTGAACAAGCAAGGAACAGTGTTTTAGCGCCTACGGAAGGGGCACAACTGCCTGAACTACCTTTGCAGACGTCTTCCACTTTGTGAAATACGCTCTCCTTCCTGTGGTAAAATCAAACCGGAGCGCACAACTCATGTGTCCAAATAGAAGAGCCTCCAGGGGCAGAGAGAGAGAGAGAGAGGAGACACAGCCGATGCCCACCGCTCTGGAAGAGAGGGTGTAGGGTCAGGGAAAGTTCTGAGAGGACCCCCGTTTCATTCTGGGAACCAAATCTTCGATCAGAAGAAGAAGAAGAAGAAGAAGAAGAAGATGATGATGATGATGATGATGATGATGATGATGATGATGATGATGATGATGAAGAAGAAGAAGAAGAAAAGGAGGAGGAGGAGGAGGAAGAGGAGGAGAGGAGGAGGAAGAAGAAGAAGAAGAAGAAGAAGAAGAAGAAGAAGAAGAAGAAGCACATGCAGAAGAAGAAGAAGAAGAAGAAGAAGAAGAAGAAGCTCATGCAGAAGCAGAAGAAGAAGAAGATAAGAAGAAAGGAGAAGAAGAAGAAGCACATGCAGAAGAAACACACGCATGTTGATAGGCAGGAGTCTGAACTGGGGTCGTGGAAATCACTATACAAAGATGCTGTAACTGCAGTTGATAACGCAAGATTTAAACCTCAATGTTTTTTTTCCCCCGCCCACTCCCCACTTTCTTTTTTTTTCCTCATAATTGCACGTAATGGACTTTGCTGACTGTATTTGTTCTGTTGCTTACAGAACGTTTTTGTTGATTTGTTTTTTGAAATCATTAGTATTTTCAAACGTTTTAGATCTTTTTATATATATATATATATATATATATATATATATATATATATATATATATGTGTGTGTGAGAGAGAGAGAGAGAGAGAGAGAGAGAGAGAGAGAGTCGTTTACTTATCCTTTGTTATATTCATGAGTGCCTTTGTGCGGGCATTTGGTCCACAAATAGCTACTTTGATGACCTGTAAAAGATACTTTCCTGTCTAGTAAGGTACTTTCCTATGTTTCAGTGTGGAACAAGCGAATACGTGTATGCATCCCTACCTACCTCCCCCCCCCCCCCCCCCCCCCCCCCCCCCTCTCCATTCCCCATTCAAACCGCTACCCTTCATTGTCTTCATCATTCCTCTCCTCTCTCTCTCTCTCTCTCTCTTCTCTCGCCTGCCTGGCCTGCTTGTCTGTTGCCGGCCTGTCTGTCTGTCTGTCTGTCTGTCTGTCTGTCTGTCTGTCTCTCTCTCTCTCTCTCTCCTCTCTCTCTCTCTCTCTCTTTATCTATCTACCTACCTATCTAACCACCTCTTTATCTATCTATCTATACTATCTATCTATCTTTCTATCTATCTATCTATCTATCTATCGATCGATTCGATCGATCGATCGATCCTTCTATCTATCTGTGTGTCGGTTTGTCAGTCTTTCTATCTAATCATCTACCATCCATCCATGTCCATCCATCCTCCATCGATCCATCCACTCAAAATCCTAATCTCTGTCTATCTCTGTTTCCACTTTTCCCATTTCTGAAGGCTTGCAGCCAGTCGGAATTCCCGATCAATGGACCAAGGGGACCACAACCCATGATGAAACAGGACACGTCTAACAAGTCATCCCATCAGTCCCACGCTCTTTTGATCCCCTGACTAGGAACTGCCTCTTTTGTCAACATGATCAACCGTTGGTACAATCACTCGGAGATTCAACGTCCCCAGCAGGGAGCCTGATCACACACGCGCGGCGCCCGTGGTCATACCTGTTGGTACATATCACTCCGCGAGGTTTCAGATCCCCCCAGCAATTACTGTTAGACTAAACCTAACGGTGTTAGGGCGGCCTGTTCACACTTTAACACGGAGGCGGGCCGGTGGGTAAGCCAAGCGTGTACATATCCTGTTCTTGTGTCGTGGAGTCAAATAACTAACGGTGGGAGGGGGGGGGGGGGGGGGGGGGGGGGGGGGGGGGGGGGGGGGGGGGGGGGGGGGGGGGGGGGGGTTGGGGGGGGGTTCGGGGGGGCGGGTCCAAATAGGGAAAATTAAACAGCATTACTACTTGGTTACCAGGGAATGGTTGTTGAAAATACAGCTCATCCCAGCTAGTTCGATATACAATGCACTACTTATGTATAATGACGTTTTATTTAGGGGTGTGAGGACACACGTTACTTGATTATTATGAGGTGTTGTTCCGTAACATAACATGCTATTTGCGTATGATTTAGGCTCGCGGAAGGGGACGAAAAAAAGAAAAAGGAACAAATGCGTTCCCATAATGCTTGGTATGAAAAAAATAATGTAGACGTTTGCTCTTTGTTCCGGTGAATAATGGTGTGTTGTTTTTAAAGTCTAAGCACACACAATTTTTGTGTACACTTCTATGTCCATACCACACACCACACACCACACACACAACACACACACACACACCACACACCACACAACACACACACACACACAACCACACACACTTTGCATATGTATTTTTTAATGTTTACAAGTGAAAATACATCATGCCGAGGAGAGAGACTTAACCACCAGTCTACCACTCGTCACTCATCCATCTTGGGTTAAATTCATTTCAGCTCAGTGGGTTGGGTATTCAACGTCTCTGCCAGCATTTTGTTTATATTCGGCAGCAAACAAATAGCAGCGCAACTATTAACTGCTGCTCAGTGACACACACACACACACACACCACACACACACACAACACACACACACACACACACCACACACACACACACACGCATGCAACGCGCACGCACACGCACACACACACACAACACACACACACACACACACACACACACACACACAACACGCACCACACAACCACACACAACACACACACACACACACCCACACACACACACACACAACACACACAACACACACACACACACACACACACACACAACGTATAATACAGATGCAAGCATTGGGATCATTATAATAACGTGGCGACTTCATACTGAGGGAGTAGTACTGAGGAGTAACACTTATAATATCAGTAATGCATGTATTAGACAAATTACAAACTTCATTAATTTGATTGTTTTTCAAAATGAAAACCTTCTTCCATGCAGAATGTTGTTGATACTGTCACAATAATGCAAGATTATCTCCCACAGATACACGTAGCATTTAGATAAACTTGGTGTTCTTTGCGTTCAAAACTCAATGTGTTGTAACTGGTTTTTGCTAGGGGGTGTTTCAGGTACGGGTATATGCAACAGAGAAACTAAATCGTTCTCTATACATTCCTGTGCTCTGAATTAAGCAAGGCTATCTATCCTCTCATTCCTGTAATAAACCATATAGTGTAATGGTAGCGACATAAACTCGACGCTTATACCTTGAGACAGTAAACGATTGTATTAAGTACTTTATTTCAAAGAGTAAATCTGTTCTGGCTCTACGGTCCCTGTGTTGCAATCTTTGCAAAAACAGACTTGATATCAACACAGAGCAGACCATGAAAGAACATTGGTGTGTATTAGCATTGCATGTAATTGAACGCCATCAATATTGTATGTAATTCTGCTGCGCGTAAACTGAACAATCTTCTTTTCCAGACTAAAAACTATTTCTGTGTATTTAAGCTTGGAACAATGAAAATTCTGAAATGCATTTCGCGGGGGATCGGCATTACTGTTATGAGTTAGTTTATGGCACACTGGGCAATAGGTTCTTTTGACAGACATCGGTGCATCAACTAGTGTCGTGTGTGTGTGTTGTGCTGTGTGTGTGTGTGTGTGTGTCGTGCGTGCGTGCGTGCGTGCGTGCGTTGCGTGCGTGTTTGTGTGTGTGTGTGTGTGTGTGTGTGTGTGTGGTGTGTGTGTTGTGTGTGTGTGTGTGTGTGTGCGTGAGTGGCATGCGTGTGTGTGTGTGCGTGCGTGCGTGCGTGCGTGCGTGCGTGCGTGCGTGCGTGTGTGTGTATATGAGTGTGGTGTGTGTGTGTGTGTGATGAGAGAGAGGAGAGAGAGGAGAGAGAGAGAGAGAGGAGAGAGGGAGGGAGAGAGAGACGAGAGAGAGAGAGAGAGAGGAGAGAGAAAAAGAGAGAGAGAGACTCTTCGTTCTAAAGGTGAACATAACTACTTACATGCTTTTTAGTATTTTACTCCACACTGCTTGTTGTTATGCCTTAAATATGTGTTTGATTCATTCATGTTCTCCTAGCTAAAAAAAAAACAAACATGATTTGATGACAAATAATACAACAGGTATATCCACCTGATTGGCAGTGCTGCCACAGAGTCCATTACACAACAAACCAGAGTAGTGTTGTGCATGGGCGAAGAAAAAAACCAAGCAGTGAGAATCAGAATGGAGGGAAAAAAAAAAAAAAAAGGACAACTGACGAAAGTAGCTCCGGGCAAAAAAAAACGGCAAGACGATAGTTAGACTGATAAATATTTGGGGCAGAGAAAGCTAGAACGGGGGGGGGGGGGGGGGGGGGGGGGGGGGGGGCGGGCAGTGGGGGGGGGGGCAGTGGGGGAGGAAGGACGGGGGGTGCAAGATTAAAAAAAAAAAAAAAAAAAACAACCTGCGTGGCCATCCACCTCTTAATAAGGCGAGCGGCCTTGTCTTGTATGGACGTTGCCGTAATCTGGCTCGGGGACAGGGGAGAAGGGGGAGGGGGGGGGGGTATATATCTCAGAGGAGAACGAGAGATGAGGACGTTGGAGGGGTGAGACGGGGAAGGTAAATGGTGGGGGGATGCTAAGGGCAGCGGGCAGATGAAGAGTTCAGTCACGGGGGTTGGGGGAAGATGGGGTGGGGGGGGGAGGAGGAGCGAGGAGGAAGAAGCCTGAGGGTTGCCCTTGTGGGGGGGTTGGCGGAGAGGGGGGGTAATACGGAATGTCGTCATGTGATTTGCAGGGCAATGTTTATTGGGTCTTACTGTCTCGCTGTTACTGTTGCCTGTGCTGCAGTCCAGTCTGTCGGTTCTTCTGTCTACACCTCTTCTCTCTCTCCTATATCTCTCTCTTCTATCTATCTCCTTTCTCTNGAGAGAGAAGAGAGAGAGCGTAGAGGAGCGAGAGAGAGAGATATAGATTTTCCATTTTTCTTATCCAAAATAATACATGCTAAACATTACTATAAATTTGAACAACAAGCAACAATACATCAATATAATCAATAGTTTACCAGGGCAGGGCACACATTTATCATCATAGATAGATACAGTGCTTTCAATAAATCAAAAAGTATTAGGACATCAATCAGCTAGTGGCAATGCATCAGTAAAGAGCCAGTGATCACAACATTCATTCATCATGATATAATTACAGTCATTAATAAAACAATGGTAACCATATCTCTCAATTTATCCATTATCTGGTTTAAGAAAGGAAGCAAGCGTATCAGTTTAATATGCAGCAAACAAGGGTGTGCTCTGGTATATGTATTTTATCCCTAATAGTAATGACCTGCTGTGTGAAATGTGTAATTAGTTTTTCCCTGAAGGATTCTGCATTTTGGGTGCATCGGAAATGTATTGGAAGTGAATTCCAAACCACACTACCAGAGTAAGATAAGCTTGATTTAAACAGATCGAGAGAGAGAGAGAGAGAGAGAGAGAGAGAGAGAGAGAGAGAGAGAGACAGACAGACAGACACAGACAGACAGACAGACAACAGACAGACAGAGACAGAGAGAGAGACCGACCGACAGACAGAAAGACACACAGACACAAAGAGACAGATAGACTGACAGATAAAGAGAGGTAGCGTAAATCAGAGAGGACAGAAAATGAAAAGTTAACTAAAAAAAAAATCATAAAGAAATCACGCTCAGAATCACGCTCAGTGTTTATTTTGGATGCAACAAACAGGCAGAGAATGCTGGGATGCTCTTTTGACAACCAGATAACAGGACATCACCCTTTTTTTTTAATTGATTTTTCGTTGTCAATAGCTCCGAAATCCTCCCGCCTTCACCTTCTCCTTCTTAGTGATCACCATCAGCCCATTCCAACACTAACCACAGCTGTCTTATCCCCTCCCACCCTTCTTTCCCTCCACCCTTTCCCCCAACTCTCCCATACCCCCTGCCCTCCATCCACGCTCTTCAATGCCTCACATCCACCTGCCTGCCAACCACCTCACATCACATCACCATCCCCCTCCTCACTCACCATCCACCCTCACTCCTCCGTACACTACCCCTCCACGACGCCTGACATAATCTGCATCATTCGTTCCGTCTGCTGACCTTCAAACAACTGCTATACCCTGTCCTGAGAGAGCGTTCATTCTTCTGTCTGCAGGTGATTTCCTTCGCATTTCATATAACCCACTAGCATCTAAAATGCATGGCAGTGAATGCGAGAGAGAGAGAGAGAGAGAGAGAGAGAGAGAGAGAGAGAGATAGAGATCAAGGCAGGCATGCATGCACACGGAAAGTTAGTTAAAAGAGACAGAGGAGAGAGAGATGACAAGAGCGCGACACAGAGAGATAGAGAGAGTGGAGAGAGAGAGAGAGAGGGTGGGTGGTGGTGGTAGGGAGAGAGATGGTAAGGCAGACAGATAGACAAACAGAGGTAGCATAAATCAGAGCGGAAACAAACAAATGAAAGAAAGGGGAACAGAAAAAGAATCAAGCACAAAATCATGCTCAAGTTTTATTTCGGATGCAAACAAACAAGCAGAGAATGGTGGATACCCTTTGACAACTAGACAACAGGGCATCATCCTTTTCACACCCATTTCCTTTGTTAACAGCTCTGAAATCCTCCTCCCACCCTCACCTTCTCCTTCCTGTTAGTGATCTCCATCAGCCACCCCCCCCCCCCCCCTGCTATCACAGCCATCTTGACCCCAGTTGTCCATCCCTAACCTCCACTCTTACACTTCCGCTGCCCTCTTTGCACGCTCTCTAACCCCCCCCCCCCCCCCCCGCCACCCCCCCCACCCCTCACCCCATCACCACCACTGCCACCGCCATTACCACGATCCCTCCACCTCATGCGTCCTCTGCCCGGAGATGACCTCCACTATTCCATTTGATGACCCTTCACACATTTGCCGTTCCTGTCCAACGGAACATTTAACGAGGGTTGAACTGCCAGATCCCAGTATCTCATACACACACACACACACACACACACACACACACACACACACACACACACACACATATATATATATATATATATATATATATATATTATATATATATATATATATAATTAGGGTTAAAAAGCAACCACTCAGAATGCTAAAAGTGCTCAACCAAGTAGGGAGCGACTTACCAATTAAAAATAGTGTTTTAAAATGGAAAAATAAGGCTTACAAAATTGTTTCGAGCCACATACTCTCCTCAGGGTATACATAGGGATCACGGCTAACCGTTTTAAAAAACAGATATGCAAACCATAAACAGTCCTTCAAAATGAAAAATATAAAAACCAACAGAGCTAAGCAAATATATTTGGAAGCTTAAAGATAAAGAAAATAGATTTCAACATATCATGGAAAATTATAAAAAGAGCAACACCATACAACAACATTTCTAAAAACTGTAATTTTATGTACTACAGAAAAGTGGCTGATGTTATGTAAACCCCATCTAGCATCCCTGAACTCTAAAGTAGAAATGATAAACAATTGCAGGCATAAATGGAAATCCTTGTCAATGCACCATTCCTTGGCACGTTCCCCCTGAACGCGCCCCAAAAAGATTAAAAAAAAAAAAAACCTACAGGCCACGTGCCACACGTACAGAGCTCACACGCTCACACACTACACTATATAACACCGGTGGCGCGCTCAGATTGTATACCCTGTGGAGAGCATTTGGCTCGAAACAATTTTGTAGGTCTTATTTTTCCATTTTAAAACCCCATTTTAAATTGGTGTATATATATATATATATATATATATATGTGTGTGTGTGTGTGTGTGTTTGTTGTTTTGTAATTTTCTTTTGTTTCTTAGGTGAGAGCTTTCGTTGGATTTTTGAACACTGAACAAACATACTATAGTATTTGCACACCAGCCTTTTTTTCTGGGATAGCATTCTGCTTAAAACAAACCTAAAAGGCAGAGGAATCAAGTTAGGACTTCCCGAGGTCACTGAGGAGAAACAATCAGGTTTCGAAATACCGGTATCTGACCAGGAGTAATGATATGTTAGTGAGTTTCCTCCCCTTTGGAGATGGTCTCCCCCCTTTTGAGACTATAAGCTTGCTGAAGGCTCATTTTGAGAAGCATTTATTATTCCCCATTCACCCATTCAAGCACATACTATTAGTTAGGCAGAATAATCTACTACTGCAGATATCAATGTTTATCTACCCCTGTTTCTGCAATATAAGACAAAAAAGCAAGCTTGGTTTATAATTATATATATATATATAATATATATATATATATATATATATATATATATATATATATATATATATTATATATAAGTGAGATACTGGGTTCTCGCAGTCAACCCTCGTATATGTATGTTTTTTTTTTCTTTTGATTTATTATACTCTGTCTGCAGATAACTTCGTTTGCTTTTCATGTAAAACCATCAACATCTATTATGAATGGTACTGAACAAGAGAGACACAGAGAGTGAGATAGACAGACACACAGACAGACACACAGACAGGTAGACACACAGAGAGACAGACAGACAGACAGAGACACAGATAGAGACAGACACAGAGAAAGAGACAGAGACAAAGAGTGAGAGGCATGCAGAGAGACAGGCAGAGGGAAGGGGCACACAGACAGACGGGCAGGCAGACAGACAGACAGACAGACAGACAGACAGATGAACAGAGAGACATGAACACAAAGAGTAAGGGAGAGAGAGATAACGTGCACACACACACACACACACACACACACACACACACACACACACACACCACACACACACACCACCACACACACACACCACACACACCCACACGCACACGCACACGCTGCGCGAACGCGAACACACACCTATACACACACACACACACACACACACACACACACACACACACACAATATCAGGCAGGTGGGCAGGCATGAGAGACAGACTGGCAGACCAAAGCCAATGCAGCTCAAATCGGAGAGGATACAACGTGGAAAGATACAGAACAGGTAAGAGACAATCCAGCACAGGGATCACGCCCAGTGTTTAGTGTGGATGTCACAACCACACAGAGAAAGCTGAGGTACCCTCGACAGACAACTAGAATACAGGGCATCGCCCTTGTCATCGGTTTCTCCTGTATAAACAGCTCTGAAATCCACCCGCCCTCACACTGCTCCTCGTTCTTCTTCACAGCAAAGGTCCGTCAGTCCTTCCCTCAACCATCACCGCCGTCTTAATCCCTGCATTCCACCCAGTGTCCTCCACACTCA
>JADBJO010002278.1:277946-290446 GCA_016801955.1 Conus betulinus
CATGCGTAAAAAGCTTATCACAGAAAGGTGAAGATATCGTTTCGTTTACCTCGACTCGAATTATTGTATCGTTATATTCTTTTATTTTATGGTAAGCACATTGTTTGATGTAGTGTAATGTACTATGTTACTATTGTTTGGATGATGAAACGCGTTTATTTTTGGCTTTTGCTATTCTCATTTCTTTTGGGCTGGTGTATATAAAAGGAAATCCTTTGAAATCACTCTTGATTCAATACAAAAGTGGAAGAAAACATTGTAGAAGCCTTATATTGAAGAAGGGGACATTATGGTAGTCATTTTATTATAGTCACGTAAGCGTTAACTTGCCCCACACTCTCTAAAATTTTCCTTAATATTTAACTTCTATAAGAGGAAAGGGAGATGCTAACCAAAATCATAACTTTTACATGGAGAAACAGAGCTGGGGAAAGACTTCGTTATTTTTTTAGTCATCTAAAATATTCCATTTCCCCCCCCTTACGGCAATTTCCCTTTGTCTCCAGGCCTTTTGTTTTTTCTTATCGTGTTCTTACGTTTGAACCATCCATCCCCAGTCCTCCACTTCCCCTTCATCATCACCAGCCATTCCTTCAGCAAGCTATCCCCCTGGAGACTGCGCCCTGGGACCTTCATCCTCATACCCATTTCGACGCCCAAAGTTCAACAATTCTTCTCTGCTCGCAGGGCTACATGCCTGCGTGCTACCATCCCCCACAGTGCCAGCAATTGACTCTTTCCCGGGCGCGGGTGCTTGGACTTTTGAACATCTTTTTTTTTTGCTTTTATTTTCTCTGTTCACAACCTGTCCTATGGTTATAATTAATTTAATTTATTCTGGTACTCATCATAATCATCCTCATCCCCATCCCCCTCATCATATGCGTTTTGTTGTATGTTGTTTCGTGTGATTCTATTGTTTTGTGGTTTGTGCAATGAAGTGTCATTAAATGTTGGAAATGGAACTGTGTTAGTGGGTTAGTGTTAGAGTAAGAGTGGGAAAGGGTGTGGGTCTTGGTTTCGTGGGCACTAGGCCTGCGTTACAATGGTGGAGATGCGGGGTACGTGCTAGGTAGTTAGGGTTACTAGTGTATTTGTTTAGGCTAGAATAGGGTGTCTTGTCGTGTCCTGTGTCTGGTACGGTAGTGGGAGTGTTGTTGGAAAGTGGACAAGGGGTGTAACTCTTTGTAGATCAATAAGTGAATTAAGTAGGTTCAACTTACAGGGTGTGGGGAGATTGGCCATCTCGCCAACCATTTCACTTTTGTCCAATCCTGATTTCCTCTTCCAGCCGTGCTCTACTTATTTTTTTTGTCATATTCAATTTTTTTCCTTGGTGCTCGTAGTTATAGAAGGTATATGTCTTCAAGTCCGTTTTTTTTTTTTGGGGGGGCGGTGAATTTCTTTCAGTACGCAGATGCAGACAGACTGTTATGTAAAGAAAGCCACGAATTTTTTCTGTAATATTCTATCAATTCGTGTTTCACCAAATGGAACTGCGCCCCACTGCTGAACGTTTGCTTAGGGAGACCAATCAAGTTCCGCCAATTATCCCAACTGTTATTACTAGTGCTGCTGGGGTTTCCACTGGGTTACTTGGACAACCCGCTGCTGTATCTACTCCAAGGTCGTCCGTTTCTACTAGAACTAGTCCTCGTATCGCTGCCAACTTTTCACCTCCTACTCCAGAGCCAACGATGTTAGCGCCTTCAGACACGATGCCTGTTGACTTGGACCTGGCGGCATTGTATTCTCAGTTCCGGAGCCTGGGTCAAAATCTTGGTCTTCAAGGCACTGACCTTGCACATTTTGTACGTGATTCTGTGGAAAAAGAGCGTGATCGTCGAGAACGCTTGGTAAGGGAGGAAAGCGATCGACAAGAAAGAGAAAGAGACCGGCAAGAAAGAGAAAGGGATAGGCAAGAAAGAGAAAGGGATAGGCAGGAAAGACACAGCAGAGGGAGGACCTGTTCTGGAGAGGACGCGAGGAGGAAAGACAGGATTTAAATAGGACTCTGGCTGAAGCAGTATCCAATCGTTCTAACTCGTACCCAGTGATTTTAGAAAAGTTCGAAGACAAAGATGACATTGACTTCTATCTGCAACACTTTGAGAAAATTGCAGTGGCACACAAATGGAGCAAGGACACATGGGTAGCGAGGTTGACTCCACAGCTGACTGGGGCAGCCAGGGAAGTTTTTCTGAGATTGCCTGCCAGTGATTCCAACAATTTTGAGAGGTTGAAGAACGACCTGCTGGTACGATTTCAGAAAACAGCCTCCTTCTACCGACAGCAGTTTCGACAGGTTAGGAAAGAGCCCGGAGAAACTTTCACAAACTTTATTGAACGTCTCGAGTGTATCCTCCAGCGGTGGTTCTCTTTGTCTGGTAAGAGTCTGTCCAAAGCAGACGATGTTGTAGACATGTTTCTACAAGACCAATTTTTCAACATACTGACTCCTGATCTCGCAGCTCATGTAATGGAGCAGCAGCCTGGTGATGTGAAAACTGCTGCCAAGCTCGCTGAAACTCACATTGAGGCTAAGCGTTTTGGTCGGGTGGCAAACATGGGAGTCAAGCAGGAAAAGCTTCGCACATCCAAAGGCCAAGAGAGAGTAACAGCTCCTCAAACATTTCCACAAAGGAAGGGGAATGGCAATTGTTACCGCTGTGGAAAACCAGGACACATGAAACGAGACTGCAAGGAGTTGAAGGCAGTCTGCAGACAATGGATGCAGCCAGAATCAACTACCACAGAACTTGCAGCTTTATGCGACCAGTGCAGTGTCAAGCCATTTGTCCCGCGAGTATCGGTAGTGATTAATGGCCAGCAGGCTGTTGCACTACGAGATACTGGTGCTGAGATTAGTGCTGTATCTTCCCGGTTCGTGTCAGAGGAGGATCTCACAAGCCGATTTGTAGATCTGACCTTGCCAACTCATCAACTGGAGGGACCATTCCCGACAGCTTTCATTGACCTGGAATCTCCTTTTGTCCAAGGACGTATTGAGGCAGTAGTAATGGACAAAGCAAATCAAGACCTCATCATTGGAAACGAGGTGAAGTTTCCATCTGGAGAGTGTGCCCAGGTACCAGTCTATGCGCGCAAAGATCTTCTTGCTGTACAGACTAGAGCACAGGCCAAACGGGGGGATCAAGAAACATCCATACCAGTATCAAAAGTATGGGACTCGACCTCACTCCGGATAAGCTCAAAGAACTACAAGAAGGTGACTCATCCCTTGAAAATGCTAGAGAGCGATGGCCTGTTCTGGAGAGACTGCTAAAAGTAAGGGGGGTGAAGTGTCGTATCGGAAGGTACATGGGATCCTGCACCGAGAATTTAAGAATGGGGATCAGGTGTTCAAACAAGTTTGCGTCCCATTTCTTCTTCGAAGGGAGGTTATGCGACTGGCCCATGATACGCCGATGGGAGGGCATCTTGGCACCAAGAGGACCAGGCAGAAAATTTGGGCCGAGTTTTACTGGCCAGGAATGTGTGGCGACATCCAGCGTTACTGTCGCTCTTGCGATATGTGCCAAAGAGTTACCCCCAAGGGACGAGTCAGCAAAGTACCACTAGGAAGGATGCCAGTGGTAGGCCAACCCTTTGACAAGGTGGGTGTGGACCTTGTTGGACCGATACGACCAGCATCTGACCGCGGCACAAGACAAGTACATTTTAGTCATGGTGGATCACGCAACTCGGTACCCTGAGGCAGCTCCTCTAAAGTCTGTGGAGTCAGAGAGGGTTGCCGAAGTCTTGTGGGAAATGTGGTCAAGACTGGGAATCCCAAAGGAAGTGCTGACTGACCAGGGAACTCAGTTTACTGGGCTGTCATGCAAGAAATATTCAGACTTCTCTCAATTAGAGGCATCACTACATCGCCATATCATGCCCAAAGCAACGGGCTAGTCGAACGTTTTAATGGTACCTTGAAAGCAATGCTAAAGAAGATGTGTCAAGAGAAACCAAAAACGTGGGATCGATTTATCCCAGCAGTTCTCTTTTGCCTATCGGGAGGTTCCACAGGAAGGGACAGGTTTTTCACCATTCGAACTCCTGTATGGGCGAACAGTCCGAGGACCCATGACAGTTCTCCGGCAGCTGTGGACCAAGGAGCAAGTCGACGATGAAGTCCGGGCTTCATGCACGTATGTTCTGGATCTGAGGAATAGAATTTGAGGAGACGTGTCGTTTGGCCAGGCAACATCTTCAGAAAGAAACAGTTCGTCAGAAAAAGCATTTCGATAGGCGAGCCAAACCTCGATGTTTTAAAGTGGGTGACAAGGTTCTGTTGTTGCTCTCCAGCGAGAGCAATAAATTGCAAATGGCATGGCAGGGCCCTTTTTCTGTCCTAGAAAGAGTTGGCGAAGCTGATTATCGTATACGTATCAAAGGCAAAGAGAAAGTGTTCCACGCCAACATGCTAAAGGAATACGTCGAACGCCCTAACCTTACGGTGGCTGTGTCGGTAATAGATGACAGCGAGTGTAATGAGGTGCAGACAACGCGAGAAGACATTCCTGTGATTCCGTTACAAGCTCAGGAAGGACCTGCTGATGTTCAGCTGGACCCGGATCATCCAGAAAGGCACGCCGACCTCCTGCACTTTTCTGCAGTCTTTGGCGACGTGTTCACTGACTTGCCACAGAGGACTACTCTCACGCCCTGCAGTATCAAGTTGGAACATGAAGAACCAGTGCGCACACGACAGTTCCCTCTGCCCTTCTCCCAGCGTGAAACGATCCAGGAAGAGGTCAAAGTAATGCTTAAGATGGGAGTCATTGAGAATTCGACTTCCCCATACTGTTCTCCAATTGTATTGGTTAAGAAAAGAGACGGCAAAATACGCTTTTGCGTCGATTTCAGAAGGCTCAATCAAATTGTGATTTTTGATGGTGAACCTATCCCAGATATCGAGTACCTGTTCTCAAAGCTTGGTCAGGCCAGATACTTCAGTAAGATCGACCTGACAAAGGGTTATTGGCAAATCCCCATGGTGGAAAAAGATAAACCCTAAAACTGCTTTCTCAACACCGCAAGGTCACTACCAGTGGACTGTTATGCCTTTTGGACTGAAGACAGCTGGTGCAGTGTTTAGCAGAGCAATGAGGGAGATGCTAAAGCCTCTTCAACTTCCTGAAGTCGACAACTTCATGGACGATTTACTGGTGGCTACTCAGACATGGACGCGTCACCTTGAGTGTCTCTATGCACTGTTCACAGACTTCGTGAGGTTCGGATGACTGCTCGGCCTACCAAATGTTTCCTGGGGTTTGATGAAGTTACGTATCTTGGGTTTGTGGTAGGAAAGGGTAAACTGAAAGCAGAGGACGAGAAGATGGCCAAGATTGGCAAGGTTCAGCCCCCTGAGACTAAGAAACAAGTTCGGGCCTTTTTAGGGCTGGCAGGTTTCTACCGGCGATTCGTGCCGAACTTTGCGGAGATCGCCCTTCCCCTGACAGATGCAACAAAGTCCAGGATGCCAAACAGAGTGAAGTGGACTCCCGAATGTCAGAAAGCTTTTGACGAGCTGAAAAAAAGACTGTGTAGCAAACCCGCCTGTGTTATGCCCAACTGGGAGTTGTCGTTTGTACTGAGGACAGATGCCTCGGATGTTGGGTTGGGCGCGATCCTTTTACAGGACCAGGGAACTGGTCTCCAACCCGTGACGTGTGCCAGTAAGAAACTACTTCCTGCAGAAAAGAACTACTCTACGGTTGAAAAGGAATGCTTTGCCATCGTGTGGGCGGTCCAGAAATTTGAACCGTACCTGTATGGACGGCATTTTATTTATTCAGACTGACCACCAACCCTTACAGTATTTGAAGAGACTGAAAGCATCCAATGGTCGCCTGATGAGGTGGGCACTTCAGCTGCAGTCATTCTCGTTCAGTGTTCAAGCATACCAGGAAAAGAAAACGTCGGTGCTGATTTTTTGAGCAGATGCCCAGAGTGAGTGTGGTTGACAGTTCATGGACATTATGTATGATTTAAACTATGTTTAAACTTGGTTCGGGGGTTTGTCACGAACTGTCAAATGTTTTTGGGCGTGCGTCTATGCTTTGCGTGTTTTTACACATGTTGTGTGTGTGTGTGTGTGTGTGTGTGTGTGTGTGTGTGTGTGTGTGTGTGTGTGTGTGTGTGCGTGCGTGCGCGCGCGCGCGTTCCTCGCGTGCACGCTTCACGCACGTTATTGGTGTCAGCTAAAAGTGGCATCAGTGTACAGACATCCCGTGCAGCCCATGCTGATCACTTGGCTCACCTTGAGAGCGAGCAGAGTTCGAGTCCCGTTAGCCGGGACTGAGAACATTCCTTTTTTTTTATCAAGAGCCTTGGAGGGAGGTCTTCGGTCTGACCGCGCCGGTAAGGTTTGGGTCGTCCGAGCATCGTTGTGACGCTCATTTGTGTCCGCGGTGAGGTGTCTGTTTGTCCAGACCCTGTATTGTCCCCAGAGCTCACTCACAGGTTTTGGCCTTTTGTTTTTTTCTTGTCCTGTTCTTACGTTTGAACCATCCATCCCCAGTCCTCCGCGTTCCCCTTCATCATCACCAGCCATTCCTTCAGCAAGTCTATCCCCCTGGAGACTGCGCCCTGGACCTTCATCCTCATACCCATTTCGACGCCCAAAGTTCAACAATTGCTTTTATTTTCTCTGTTCACAACCTGTCCTATGGTTATAACTAATTTATTCTGGTACTCATCATAATCATCCTCATCCCCATCCCCTCATCATCATATGCGTTTTGTTGTATGTTGTTTCGTGTAATTCTATTGTTTTGTGGTTTGTGCAATGAAGTGTCATTAAATGTTGGAAATGGAACTGTGTTAGTGGGTTAGTGTTAGAGTAAGAGTGGGAAGGGTGTGGGTCTTGGTCTCTCTCTCTCCTCTCTTCTCTCTCTCTCTCTCTCTCCTCTCTCTCTTTCTCTTTCTCTCTCCCTCCCTCTCTCTCTCTTTCTCTTTCTCTCTCCTCCCCTCTCTCTCTCTCCTTTTTCCATCCCCTCTCTCCCTCTCTCTCCCTCTCTCTCCCTTCTCTCTCTCTCCCTTTTTCTCTCCTTCTCTCTCTCTCTCTCTCTCTCTCTTCTCTCTCTCTCTCCTCATCTCTCTTCCTCCCCTCTCTCTCTCTCTCCTCTCTCTCTCTCGATCCTCTCTCCCTCCCTCTCTTTCTCTCTCCCTCGTTTCCTCCTCTCTCCTCTCTTTTCTCTCTATCTCTCTCTTCTCTCTCTTCCTCTCTCTCTCTCTCTCCTCTCCTCCTCTCCTCTCTCTCTCTCTCTCTCTCTCTCTCTCTCTCTCTCTCTCTCTCCTCTCTCTCGTCTGTCTGTCTCTCTGAGGAGAGTCAGCCGGGCGCTGCACTGAAGAACTCTTCGCCTAATTTCTCCAGCTCTGTCTGTTCCACAACAGCTCCCCAGAGGACGGTCCTGGGCAGGCCATTGCCTTTTGTTCCGTGGCCATCTGAACGCAGTTTGCTTCTCTTGACGAATGTCAGGAGATCTTTGTACGGTCCTACGTGCCGCTTGACCGTTTGGCGCGCTTCTTTGGTCATTAAGCTCAGTGGGTCCAGTTAGCATGTTGTGATATTGGCTTGGATTCTTGCTTCCAGATTCCATGCCTCGTATGTCTACAGAAAGAGGGAAACAAACCGGTGCAAACAGGAGTCTGATCCTATGTGTCATTGACGTGTCATTGTCTTCCAGGAGTCTGATCCTGTGTGTTCTTGTCTTCCAGGAGTCTGATCCTGTGTGTTGTTGACGTGTTTTTGTCTTCCCGGAGTCTTATCCTGTGTGTTATTGACGTGTCATTGTCTTCCCGGAGTCCTATCCTGTGTGTTATTGATGTGTTATTGTCTTCCAGGAGTCTGATCCTGTGTGTCATTGACGTGCTATTGTCTTCCAGGAGTCTGATCCGATGTGTCATTGATGTGTCATTGTCTTCCAGGAGTCTGATCCTGTGTGTCATTGACGTGTCATTGTCTTCCAGGAGTCTGATCCTGCGTGTCATTGACGTGTTATGATCTTCCAGGACTCTGATCCTGTGTGTCATTAATATGTCATTGTCCTTCCAGGAGTCTGTCCTGTGTGTCATTGATATGTCATTGTCTTCCAGGAGTCTGATCTTGCGTGTCATTGACGTGTTATTGTCTTCCAGGAGTCTGATCCTGTGTGTCATTGATATGCCATTGTTTTCCAGGGAGTCTGATCCTGTGTGTCATTAACGTGTTATTGTCTTGCAGGAGTCAGATCCTGTGTGACATTGACGTGTTATTGTCTTCCGGAAGTCTGATCCTGTGTGTTACTGACGTGTCATTGTCTTCCAGGAGTCTGATCTTGTGTGTCATTGAAGTGTCATTGTCTTCCAGGAGTCTGATCCTGCGTGTCGTTTCACATGGTATTGTCTTCCAGGAGTCTGATCCTGTGTGACATTGATGTATCAATGTTTTCCAGGAGTCTGATCCGATGTGTCATTGACGTGTTATTGTCTTCCAGGAGTCTGATCCTGTGTGTCACTGACGTGTCATTGTCTTCCAGGAGTCTGACTCTGTGTGTCATTGATGTGTCATTGTCCTCCAGGAGTGTGATCCTGTGTGCTATTGACGTGTCATTGTCCTCCAAGAGTCATCCTGTGTGTCATTGGCGTGTCATTGTCTTCCAGGAGTCTGATCCTGTGTGTCATTGACGTGTTATTGTCTTCCAGGCAGATTTTGCTTTGGTCAACGCTGAGGTTGTTTTTGCCGCCCGTGAGAGGATTTTTGATCAGTTGCTTACTCAGAGATTGGGTTCTGTTTGTTGTGTTTGTTTTTTCGGCCGGCCGTCTCTTTTCTTAAAAAAAAAGGCATTTTTCTGGACACGCAAATTGTCGGAATATACACCGCTTGGAAATAAACAACGATCCAGCGATGTCTCTAGACACGAGATGATTTGTGATAATAGTTCCATCAATGACGTTTCTACTGAATTTCATCATGTGCTTGTGCATCTCTGTCTGTCTGTCTGTCTGTCTGTCTCTCTCTCTCTCTCTCTCTCTCTCTCTCTCTCTCTCTCTCTCTCTCTCTCTCTCTCTGCCTGCCTGTCTGTCTGTCTGTCTGTCTGTCGTCTGTCTGTCTGTCTGTCTGTCTCTCTCTCTCTCTCTCTCTCTCTCTCTCTCTCTCTTTCTCTCTCTCTGCTGCCCCCCCCCTCTCTCTCTCTCTCTCTCTCTCTCTCTCTCTCTCTCTCCAGCACCAGAAATCAACAACGTTACTACAACTGAATTTCATAGCGTGTTTGTGCATCTCTTTTTGAAGACGACCCGCAATATTTCAAAGCACGACCAAACTCACGAACTATACTAGTCACATAAAGTTAAGCACAGGCCTTTGCACACAGGGGGTTGATTCATCCCTTCAAAAAAAACATTGTTTTTTTTTTTATGCGGCAACCAATGATGGAATCTCACACAGCAGTGTGTGTAATCCAGCCTGTGTCAACTGGTAGTGCGCACGGGGGGTCTTGGTGACCTCGTTACCGCGCGGGATAAAAAAAGTGCAAAGTTGCGTTAACTGTGCCTGTTTTGCATCAAGCTTGCTGGCGACACAAGATGTGTAAAATGAAAAATTTTTTTTTCCCGTGCAAGAGCAGTCTCTCAAGTGAGTTTTATGCCCCTTCTTTGGGCTGTTTAAGCGCGGGGTTGGTTACTGTCAGCCCTTTTCTCACCATGCCACCACGAAGAAAACTTAGCACCTTTGACAAAACCAGGGCGATTGCGTGGATACAAGATGGCATTGCAAAGGCTGAAGTGGCGCGACGACTTGGTGTGCATCATTCAGTTATTGTTAGACTGAATCAGCGTTTTAGGGCGACCAACAGCGTTGAAGAGAGGCCACGGTCAGGTCGGCCTAGGCAGACTACTCCCAGAGAAGATCGTTTCATCGAGAGGCAGGCCCTATGCAGTTGGGATACCACTTCAACCAGCATCCAAAGGCAGCTTCGTATGGCAAATAACACCATCCTCAGCCGTCAAGCCATACGAAACCGTCTTCACCACTTCGGCCTCAGATCACGTCGCCCCTGCTGTTTCGACCACGACTGCTAGCAGCCCATAGGCTGGCTCGCCGAGCTTTCTGCCATCGTCAATGTGAGATGGAACCAACAACAGTGGTCCCAGGTCCTCTTTTCAGATGAGTCGCGGTTTAGTCTTGAACACAATGACGGCCGAACTAGAGTTTGGAGGCGTGTTGGTGAACGTTACATTGATGCAGCTGTTCGCCAGACCAGGGCCTTTGGGGGAGGATCTGTTATGGTATGGGGTGCCTTCAGCCTCCACCACAAAGACACCACTCTACCATATTGATGGAAACCTCACAGGCATCCGCTATTGGGATGAAATCCTGGCGCCTTTCGTTGTTCCGACCATGCAACGGATAGGACCCATGGCAGTCTTCCAAGACGACAATGCTCGGCCACATAGGGCCCGGGTGGCCGAAAAACTTCATTGTGCAGGCCGGCATCAACAGGATGATCTTCCCGGCGTATAGTCCCGACCTCAATTCCATCGAGCATATGTGGGATGAGTTGGGGAGACGTGTGAAGGAGAACCATCCACCTCCCAGAGACCGCCAGGATCTCTTCCAAATGCTGCAACTGGAATGGCAGAGAATCCCTCAGAGGGTCATCAGAACACTGGTCAACTCGATAAGGAGTCGCTGCGTGGAATGTCTCGCCAATGGCGGTGGCCACACCCACTATTGAAATGATTTTGTGAACTGAACAGATTTTGCGAACTTTGATTTCGACCCATCCTCTGTTTAATTGTCTGTAAATCAACAACCGTTCATTCGATCCCAATGAAATTCAATGTACGTTGGAACAAGATAATGAATTAAATCTGTTCCCAATTTCAAAATCGTGGCTTTTATATTTTGAAATTATGCGGGTACATGTAAACTGTGCTTAACTTTATGTGACTAGTATATTATGTGCTGTAACGACTACCAGATTTAAACAGGCCACTCAGCTAGGAATAGTACTTACTTGGAGCTTTCGACAGACCTCCGTCCATCTTCTTCAGCGGTGGTGTGTCTACTGGGTGAACTGGCGTTCAGTGCACACGACCACGGGTCGAAACCCTGGTCATGTGACTGAAAAACCATCTATTGTCACGGTCGAGAACGCTGATGTTGTCATAATCGAACTGATGTTGCTGGCGTGTAGGTGGGCGCCTACTGGTGATGATTCTCTTTGTGTTCTGTCAAGCGTTTTCGAAGGTTTCTCTCAGTTTCCCCGACATAGTTCTCTTCACAGTCACGACAGTCTCTATTTGGTAGATCACTCCAGACTTGTCCAGTTTGTCAGTTTTGTCCTTGGGGGCGACCAGCTGGCTGCGGATGGTGTTGATAGGTTTGGGATGTACGGAGACGCCAGTTTTCCTGATCTTCCTGCTCAAGGCTTCAGTCACACCACGGACATAGGGGATGGTGACATGTCCTTTACGCCTGGTTGGTCTTGTTTGGTGGTAGGATGCAGTGTGATCTTCTTGCTAGCCAGGGATGTTCCATGCCCACTTCTCATAGCCTGATATGGTGAGAAACCCAGTTTGAGGTGTTCCATTTCCTGGTCTTTGGCATCCTGAGTAGAGCAGATGGTGTTGGCCCGATGGGTGAGGGGGTACATATCACTCCGAGTTTGTGTTCCAGTGGCTGGTGGCTTTCAAACTGTAGGTACTGGTCGGTGTGGGTAGGTTTGCGGTACACACTGAAGGAGAGGCTCCTCTGTCCGTGTATGAGTGTGTCTAGCATGGCAATCGAGTTGTTTCTCCTCCACCTCATGAGTGAATTTGATAGCAGGGTGTTGACTGTTCAAATGGTTAGTGAAGTCTTCCACCAGCTCCCTCTTGAGGATGGTCATGGTGTCGTCCACGTAGCGGCCCCAATAGCGTGGAGGAGAATGGTAAGACGCCAGGGCCTTCTCCTCGAAGTCCTCCATGAAGAGGTTGGCTACAATGGGGCTGACGGAACGTGAAGTAAGTGGTGTTTGAGACAGCAAGCCAGAAGTTCACAGATGCTGTCCACAGAAAGCGTAGTACGCTGGGGCAGAGTGTCGTCAGCCAGCCTGGAGTCCTGCTTTGATGATGTGGATGCTTTCTTCGACGGGGGACGCTGGTGAACAATACCGAAACATCATATGATACCAGACACTCGTCAGGAGAAAGGGTGTAGTCTGCCAGTTTCTAAACCAAGTTGATGATATGGTGTTCTGTCGTGCCAACCAAAAGAAAGGTCTTGTTTTCACCTGGGTCTGGGGTCTGGTGGTTTACTTCCCTGCCGAAGTCATGGTTTCACCTGGGTCTGGTGGTTTGTTTCCCTGCCGAAGTCATGGTTTCACCTGGGTCTGGGGTCTGGTGGTTTGTTTCCTTGCCGAAGTCATGGTTTCACCTGGGTCTGGGGTCTCTGGTGGTTTGTTTCCCTACCGAAGTCATGGTTTTCATCTGGGGTCTGGGGTCTGGTGTTTGTTTCCCTGCCGAAGTCA
>JADBJO010002278.1:295446-300446 GCA_016801955.1 Conus betulinus
GCTCTGTCACAATGGCCGTGGCTCGCCCACACGCCCCTGGTCAACAACCTCAGCGGGGTTTTTATTTCTTTCTTATTTTCCCTCCAAAGTATATTAAAGCATATTAACCCCTCAATCAAGCTTGCACGTCATCTCAGCCAATATATTCTTTTAACTTCCATTTTTTTCTACATTATTGTCATTTCCATAAATTCATGACATTTCACGGTACGTATGGGGACTCAAATCCCAAAGATTCAAAATCATATATTTTTTCTTCCATCTCTGAGTTACATCGAATTCCACTCAGAACTCCTTCCCTGCGCAGCGGGATACCAAATAAAGATTTCACGACATAGCGGGGGTAACAAATAGAATCGCCCCGATTCGGCGGGTAATATCTTCCCAGGCTACTGGTCCATCGGACTCCCGTCAGTGTTTCCCTGAACTGGGCGACTGGCTGCTCTCAGACTTGTTCAGGACTCCAAAAATCCCACAATATACGGTCCTGTAATACAGACGACTTATAAATGAAAAATGATATAAAAAAGGTACTCACGATTCTCATCGAATTCTCGAACGACAACCTACCTACCCAGATATGTGGATCAGGGGTTTCAATATCGATCTCAAAACAAAAGAATGCCGAATTATACAATTAATCAAAACTGGATCCACATATCCACTTACCCTAAGTGTGTTTGGGTCTGGCCTCCAGCCCAATACCGCAGCCTACATATTCAAACTTGGGGCTTAACCCCTCTCTAGGTCAAGCCTAGTTACAATTACATACATTTGCTTCTTACATTTGTCTTCTTTCTTGACAGCTCGACCAGTGCCGCAATGAATGACGATTTCTCATCCAGTCGCCTCAGCAGGTGAACACACCCCTGAGTTCCACTCTCTTTTTTCCTACATCCAGGGACCGTATTCACTTTCAGTTAACTGTCTACCCAAAACTCTAAAAATGGCCATTTCATTTCATCTTTACAGGCAAACAATCACAACAACAAAAAACCATCACAATAACCAAACTAACCATGGCCTACACTGGGGTCATGACAGGCTCATATCTGAAACTAGACGTAATGACTCATAAATCTGACATGGCAATGACTCTAATACCAAACTCACTGAGCCGATGTGTGTGTGTGTGTGTGTGTGTGTGTGTGTGTGTGTGTGTGTGTGTGTCTTTCACTTTCTAACTCTGTCGCTGGGACGTATCCAACATTTTGTGTATGAAATGGGGAATCATCCAGTCCAATCTGAAATGGGAATCATACAGTCCAATCTGAAATGGGAATCATCCAGTCAAATCTGAAATGGGCATCATCCAGTCCAATCTGAAATGGGAATCATCCAGTCCAATCTGAAATGGGGAATCATCCCATCCCGTCCAATCTGAAATGGGAATGTCGTACAGTCCAATCGGAACAATTAATCAATGGTTAGTATCATGTGAATTGTCATGAACAAAATCATAAACTAGCATAGATACTTTGTTTTCCAGGAAACAGCACACGAACTTAACTTCGCGGTTACAGTTTTTTTTTGCAATGAAACCACAGAAACCTACCACCTAGAGCCATACCTAATAACGTATAAGACTTTGAACAACGATATACACTCAACAGACTTAGCGCCAGTGCTCATGACCTACCTAAAAAAGGGGAAAGACACACAAACAGCAGAGGAGAGAAGAAAGAAAATGTACAACGTGTGGTGTGGTCGAAGAATAAACTCGTCTTATTGACAGTTGCTCTACATGCAAGCCGTTGAGGTAAAAAAAAAAAAAAAAAAAGAGAAGAGAAAAAAAGAGAAAGGAGGGTTTGTATGGGGGGGGGTAGGTGGGGGGGTGGGGGGGGGGGGGGGGGGGGGGGGGGGGGGGGGGGGGGGGGGGGGGGAGGGGGGGGGGAGAGAACCTCTCAAGACACGTCAGACCTAAACTTACGTAAACAATGCCTAAGTGAAATACTCTGCAATGAAGACCTGCACATCAAGGGAGCGCGAAACGTGTTCTTGACTGCATGGATATAAAAAGACAGTGACTAGATCGCCTACACGCCAAGAGAAAGTTTGGGTTCCAGCGTAAACCGTGCTCTCTATAAGATACTTGTTAAGTAGTACTATTGTTGTGTCCATAGACCCTTGGAGATTCTTGACACAATGCCTGAGTCTCTCTCTCTCTCTCTAATCTCTATCTCTCTCTTCTCTCTCTCTCTCTCCTCACACACACACACACACACACAAACACACACAAAACACAACACACGCGCGGCGCGGGCGCCACACACACACACACACACACACACACACACACACACACAACACACACACACAACACAAGACACGCACGCACATGACCGCACGCCCGCCCTCCCACCCCCACCCCCCCCCCCCCCACACCCCCCCCCCCCCCCCCCCCACCCCCCCCCCCCCCCCCCCCCCCCCCCACCCCCCCACACACACACACACACACAACATACACACCTCGGTCAGTATTGATAGTATGCTAACGTTTCACTTCGCTTTGCCCACACCATCATACATTGAGCGCTTCCACTCGATCTTCGATCCCGCCATATATCGCTTCACCACACCATAATCCCCCACAACTATACCCCCACCACCCCCTTTACACTCACCCTCCCCACACATGCCTATCTCCAGCCTTCCTTGTCTGTTCCTCCCATCTCCCCTCCTCCCCTCTGCCTCCTCACCTCCCACTCCTACCCTCTCCCTCTCCCCTCCCCCTCCTCCCCTCTCCTCCCGCCACACAAAGCGGATGATGACGATCCCTCCGAGTGCTGCCCGGCCTATTGTAAGCCATTCTGAATTGTCTTCACTTAGTTAAGATTTCATTTCTTCTTCTTATACTTTTTCTTCAATAATTACGACAAAAATGATCATGGAGGACAGCGGCCAGAGAACGAGGGCGTGCACAAACAACAACAACAACAACAACAACAACTACAACAACACACACACAAACACACACCACACACACACACCATATATAATATATATATAGATATATATATATATATATATATATTTATATATTATATATATATATATATATATATATGGTATATATATATAATATATACATACATACATAACATACATATATATATTATATATATATATAAACAGAGAGAGCGAGTAAGCAAGCGAGCGAGGGAGTGAGCGAGGGAGAGGGGAGAGAGAGAGAGAGAGAGAGAGAGAGAGACCGAGAGGAGAGAGAGAGAGAGGGAGTGAGAGGCGGAGGCCCTTTGTTCATGGGTGTATGCCTTGTTCTTCCTTGTGTGACACCGTCACAAGCAATCGAACAAGCGAGCGAGCGAGCGAGCAACGAGAGGAGAGAGGGAGAGAGGAGAGAGAGAGAGAGGGAGAGAGAGAGAGAGAGAGAGCGAGAGGCAGGGGGGCCTTTGTTCTCCTTGGGAGGGAGGGAGGGAGGCACGAGCAGAGAAAGTGAATCTCTCGTGTGGATGGGGGTGGAGGCGGGTGCGTGCATGCGTTTTTCGGAAGTGTGAAGTGTTGTGTGTGTGTGTGGTGGGTGTGTGTGTGTGTGTGTGTGTGGTGTTGTGTGGTGTGTGGTGTGGGTGTGGGTGTGGGGGGGGGTATGTTCTGGGTCTGTCTGTATGTCAGGTGTTCTGTTTCGTGTTATGTATTTCAGGGGGAGGGACAGTTAGTGGAGGCCGAGTGGAGGGCATAGGAAGAATGTTGACACGGAGTCGAGAGAGGAGAGAGAGAGAGGAGAGTTGAGAGAGAGAGGAGAGAGAGAGAGAGAGGTCACAAGTTCCGTCCTTCAAACACGAGGCAGATTTGAAACGTGTCATCACGACGGAAGAAGGAGGCTGGGAGACGAAGGGGTTAGAAGGTAGGCGCTGGGGCTCGGGGCAGTGGGGGAACAGGGGGGGGGGGGAGGAGGTGAGAGGCAGAAATACCCCTCAAAACCAACCCAAGCCAGAGGACGTCCCAACCAACCGACGAAACGCGACGCGATGTGGGGGAAAACGGCACCAAACAAAGGTGTAGAACACAGCTCCGGTGAAGAGTACTTCCTGCCTCGTACCAGGTGCGTGCCATCATTAAAAGAAAGAAAGAAAGAGAAAGAAAAAAAACCCCATCGGTGTCGTTTTGACACACAGTTTTCCAAATACCGCCGGCTTTTCTTCTGATCAATACCACAGTTCCCGGAGAAGAGACATGAAACCGTCATTTATTTTGCCGTTAATGTTTCCATCTGCATAGAAACCGTTCCCATGGCGACAAGAAGATATTCGCTAGTCTATAGCCAGTCAATTGCTTCAGAGAGGAGAGAGGGAGAGAGATGAGAGAGAGAGAGGTGACGTTCGCTTGTGGCGTTCGGTGCTCTTGGAACGCTGATTGAAAAACAGTCGTTTTGTTTTGCCCAGTCTTGTTAGCCCGGGTTGATGTCTCATCTATCTCCGCCTATCCTATCTCTCTCTATCTCCTCGCGCTCTAATTCTGAGGAAATAAGGGAGCGGGTAAGGACTCAGACAGCGTCATATGAATGAGCATAAGTAGAAGAGGGAGGCCCGGGTAAAGTAAAAAGCAAGTCCAAGAAGTACGCTCTGTCTCTTTGTATTCGGATCTTCAGCTACGTACGTCAGGCCGTACCGTCAGTTCGTACTGTTGTCTCTGTATGTCTGCTCTCTGTCTCTCTCTCTCGTCTATAATGTATTGGGTCTTCTGGTCTGTCTGTCTATGTCTCTCTCTTGATTATGCTCTCTCGTCTATAGGCTTCTCTCTGGAACAAGCAGGGCACAGGACCCGCGTCTCTTTCTTTGTTTTTTTGTTGCTTTAGTTTAGTTTTTTTTTTTTTTTTTGTGTTTTTTTTATCTTTATAGTTTTTTAGTAGTAGTTTTTATTTGTTTGTGATTAGTATCGATCATGTTTAGAGCTTAATAGTCGTAGTGTTTAGTCGTTAATTTTCCTAGTAGTGTTACCCATTTTTTATTTTTTGAATTAGTTAGAGTAGGTAGAGTAGTTTT
>JADBJO010002278.1:302946-305446 GCA_016801955.1 Conus betulinus
CCTGCCTACCTTGCGCTGAAGAGATCTAAGCTAAGTGACAAATCGTTTATTTTCATTGTCCTATTTGTTTGTGTCTTGCCTGAAGAAGACCTAAGAGGTCGAAACGCGTCGTGTTTTGTCTTGTGTCTCGTTTGTCCACATTTGTCTTGGCGGTTCGCTAACATTTAATTAAGATTTGTTTGGATTTCCGCCTGCAGTCGGCTCACTTTGCAACTAGATCTTGTCAAACAAAATCGTTTATATTCACCCTCCTGTTTCTTTACAGGCGTTTTGGTGCGGTTATGTCGCCTTGTTTATATCGCAACATTCATTTTGCTCCATCCTGGTGCGGGTGCATGGGAGGGAAGGGGCAAGAGGGAATGGGGAACATGGGGGGTATTGACCCTTATTAGTGTCACATTTATGCAGCTTTATTGTTCCGGGGATAGTGGTATTGCCCTGTTCAACGGCATCGTTCATGTAGCTTTGGGGGTAGGGGGGCAGGAGGAAGCGCGCTTTTCTGCTTAATACATCTTTGTTTAGCTCCCTCTTTTTCTTGGGGGGGGGTTAGGGCTATTATCCTGTGTTGTGACTTCGTTACCTAACTTTGTCTGTGCATGTAAGAAGGGGGGGGGATTGGGGGGGGGGGGGGGGGGGGAGGGGGAGGCAAAACTGTGCCTTCACATTGTTCATTCCTCAAATCCTCTTTTCTGAGGGTGGCGTGAGTGTATTCTGTGACGTTCATGTCCTACTGTTCTTTAGATGTGTGGGGGGGTAGGGGTTTAGTTTTCTTTTGTTACGAAGTGACGTCCCTTTATTTTATTCCAACTTTTGGAAATGAAAGTGGGAGTGAGGCTATTATCCTGGTGTAAGATAATCGTTGTTTTTTCGAGAGGGGGTGAGGGGGGTGGATGGTGGGGGGGGGGGGGGATATTGCTCTCTTAAAACAAAGTGATAGTGTACAGAGTGTAATACTTGAGACAAACAATAGCTTGTGAAGGGAATGAGCCCTTCAACCACTACCACCTATCCACCGGGAAGGGGAGGGGTGTTGAGGGAACTGCACACAGAAAAGAAATGACTTTTTTTTTTTTACGAAGGCACAACATACAACAAATAAGCCTAGGTCTTTCCCAGCTCTTGGGAAAAAAATAATACCGCCCTTCGTTTGCTTCTAACCGACTACATAAAGGAAAGGAAAATAAAAATGAACTCACATTTAGTAAATTCAGTAACATCACTCACAGACCGGACTCTCAATCGCCTGCGTTCATTCTGCCGATCATCAATATCAGCACCATATTTTCTCATCATCATCATCATCATCATCATCGTCGTCGTCGTCGTCTCTCTTCTTCTTCTTCTTCTTTTCTTCTTCTTTTCTTGATATCGTAGGGAGTCACTGGGGCGACACACAGAGAAAAACATTTCATCAGATTTCTTCATATCTGCCGATTGTGTGCCAAAGGCTGGGTCTCCGCAGATGGTTTCCCCGTCAGTTCTGCTATGTTGTCGGTCCATCGCTTTTCTGTCCTTTCCTTGCCTGCCTCCAACTCCCTCGGCTGGATGTGTAAGCATGTCTTCTGAATTTTGTGATGTGGCCATTCCAAAATAGTTTTCTTTTCTGAGGTGACGTTCGTAGTTTCTTAATTTGGCCTGGTGTGCTATTTCACGGTTTTTGTCACAGTTCTGTTTTCGTTGGAAATGTTATTAGTGCAGGCTTATCTAACGTTTAGTGTCTCGCGGCAATACCTCAATTAACATGGTTTGGATTTTTTTTTCCACATTCACTGTGAGGATCCATGTCTCGCGTGCACACCGAAAAGAAACTGAATGGACCAGGGTAGGCAGGAGGCTGATCCTGTGTTTTATTGAAATGCTGTCGTTGTTCCATTCAGGTGTTAGTCTGGACAGTCCTGACGTTGTCTTTGTTGCCCTTGAGAGGAGCTTTCTTTTGAACATGGTGCTGAAGATGGAGTCCGGGTCAGTGAAGTGTGAGCAGTTCCTAGGTTTCTGCCCTTGAACAGTTAGATCAACATTCATGGTTATGCTGTAGCTGCCCCTTAATTTGGTCTTCTTGCTGCTGATCTGAGGGTCATGTATTATCGATATTTCATCCACACTCTGGGAGAAACTTGGTCGAGTTCTGATTCACTGCCTACCTGGTCATCGATGTGTTGTACAAAACGAGGGGTCGTGATGGTTTTTTCCTTACATGCTGACCACGCTGAAAATGATTTTTTAAGTGCATTAGTGCTTCTTGATACGTTAAGGGACAATTATGGAAAAAGTGTGGAAGATAGAAGGCAAACCTAACGAACCCCAAACGGAATGTGTGGGATTATTCTCCAAGAACACCCTGAATGAGCACAGCACCAGTCAGTTTGTGTATTGTGTTAATTACGTTTTTGCTCAATGTGAATGCCTTCATTGCGGCCCGTAGCCACATGCCAGACGCTATCAATGGCGTTCTTGAAGTCTATAGAGACGTGATAGAACACCCTCAGTGCTGGATATTTAT
>JADBJO010002279.1:0-12500 GCA_016801955.1 Conus betulinus
CGTCATCTGGTAAACAACGTCACGTAGGAACTTGAAATACCTAAAGTAAAGTCTCCGGGACAACTGTGTCACTCCAAGTCAAGGCTTTGCTGATGACACTGCTGTCTACAATGTGGTCACTTGCCAGGAGACCAAGCCCAGCTGCACAGATCTGGACCACCTTGCTGAGTGATGGAAAGCTGGGACATGCAGTCCCCCTGGTAAATGTACCACACTCCCAGTCAACCAAACGCCGTGCCGAACCACCCTGGACCTTCGGTGCGGGTTTGCGTAATTTTGCTAACAGACTTACACATGAACGTTCCAGAGGTCATTAACAAAACAAAACTTACTTTAAACGAAAAGGTGAAAAACGCAGCCAACCAATAAACAAAATCGTAGTTGGTGTAGGGGGGATGGTGGGTGGAGTATGGAGGCTAACAAAAATGACACAAACACAGCAGGCTAGACTATGCTGTCAGTGGTTGGATGCTAAAGCGGCTGACACACGAGCTTTTCCCCGCCGGTACGCTTCGGAAGCACCGGTCGAACCCGATCCCAACGTAGTGTCTGTCATAGTAAACGTACATCTCAAAACGGACTTCGGCATCCAGTTAAACCCGACCCGTTCGAGATACACACCGTGATTCTATTCGAAACGGACAGTTCGTATCCTCCAACCAATCAACGCTCAGCATTGAGCCAACACCCATGGCACAAGGAAAAATGGCGTCGTCCAGCAAGACGGTCAGACTGTCCGATTCGGAGAACCAACATTTGATTGAATTGCACAACGCCATAATGTGCTTTGGAATGTCAATCAAAAAATTATAAGAGTCTAAATATTCGAGAAGAAGCTTTCGTACTCAATTGTACAGTCCTTTGAAGTGGCATCTCGAAGGTTCGACACTGACTGGTCGGATCGACGCACAGGTTCAAACGTTTCGTCTCAACTGTACGGACGAAAAGGCTCGTGTGTCAGCAGCTTTAGCTGACTTCGACGGCAGGTCTTTGGATCTGACCAATTTCGACAAGGTGCTTTTTGTTTTTGTTTTTTGTTTGTGTGTTGTTTTTTCCTAACAGGCGTTCTGTTCTACCGAGGATGGCGTCGTGGTGCTGATGGTGTCCTTGACATGAACGTTGCAGAAGGAAGGTCATTATTATTATTATTATTATTTTCCAGATGAACTTTGCCCGAATTCTGCTGCCAGACCTATTGCCCTGCGTCGGCAAGTGATCTTCATTGATGCCGACTGCCTCGTATAGGTGTGGTGTGTGGTGTGTGTTGTGTGTGTGGAGGGGAGGAGAGGGGACGGGTGAGCGGGAGGTTCAAGGACAGGAAGTGATCTCTCTCTCTCTCTCTCTCTCTCATCTCTCTCTCTCTCTCTCCTCTCACTCTCTCTCCTCCTTATGAATGTACCTTTGCGTTGTATTCTTATTATTTTTAAGGTTACAGAAGCATCGACGACAACGAACCAAAACATTCACCTGGGCAAGAAGGGTCTCCATCCCGGAGACTTATGACGCGGTGCAGCCCTTCTAACACCCAGGACAACAACGAGAGTAGCCACATGGAACATCAGGACGATGTACGAAACAGGGAAAACCATCCAAGTTGCGAGAGAGATGAAAAACTACAAGATCGGAGTGCTAGGACTGAGTGAGACAAGGTGGCTACAGTCAGGACAGCTGAGACTTTCATCTGGAGAACAGCTGCTGTACTCAGGACACACAGAGGATGGAGCCCCCCACACACTGAGGGTGTGGCCCTGATGCTGGCACCGGAGGCACAGGGGGCACTCATCGGATGGGAACCTGTCAACTCCCGCATCATCACAGCCAAGTTTACCACAAAGAAGAATGACATCAGGCTGAACATCATCCAGTGCTATGCTCCCACCAATGATGCGGAAGAAGAGAAGAAGATGACTTCTACCAGCAACTACAGACAGTGATAGACAGAAGAGGAGCAAAGGACATAACCATACTGATGGGAGATTTCAACGCCAAGATTGGAATGGGACAACACAGGCTACGAGGACATCATGGGGACACACGGACTGGGACAGATGAACGAGAATGGTGAGCGCTTTGCAGACCTGTGCGCCCTGAACCAGCTGGTGATAGGAGGAAGCATCTTCCCACACAAGCGCAATCCACAAGCCACATGGAGATCCCCAAATCACGTCACAGAGAACCAGATTGACCACATCTGCATTAGCCGCAAGTTCAGGAGATCATGGAGGGATGTACGAGTGATGAGAGGTGCTGACGTGTCATCAGACCACCACCTTCTTTTAACAACAGTGAGACTTCGCCTCAAGAGATTCACCAACGCCAACAACACACGGACAAGGTACAATGTCGGACTGCTCAGAACAGGGGGACACACAAGCAGCATTCCAGATCAGCCTTTCCAACAGGTTCCAGCCGCTACAAGAGCTGATAGAAGACGGTGAGACGGACATCGAGACACAGTGGGAACACTGCAAGAAGCTCTGGCATGACACATGTGAAGAGATCCTTGGCAAGAAGAAGACCCAACACAAGGAATGGATCTCTGCCGACACCATCCACAAGCTGGGAAACAAGGAGAGAGAAGAAAACTACGCTGAACACGAGCCGAACAGGAGCAGCTAAGGCAAAGGCACAGGAAGAGGACACAGCAGCGAACAGAGAAGTAAAGAGGAGCATCAAGAAGGACAGAGGGACTACTACTTTGACGACCTGGCCAGACAAGCAGAGGCAGCAGCCGGACAGGGGAACCTGAAGGACCTGTACCTGGTGACCAAGAAGCTGACAGGGCAAGTTCCAGCAGACAGACAAGCCAGTGAAGGACAAGAACGGAAACCCACTGACAACAACCGAGGAACAGCTGAAACGATGGGCAGAACACTTCAACGGAGCTGCAGAACCGCCCCGCCCCTGACGCACCACCAGACATCCCATCCGCAGAGACAGAACTGCCCATCAGCTGCGACAAACCCTCAAAGGCAGAGATCAAGAAGGCCTTCATGCTCTGAAAAATGGGAAGGCTGCAGGGCCGGACGAGATACCAGCAGAAGCCATCAAAGCAGACACAGAGACAGCTGTCAACATGCTATACAGCCTCTTCAGCAAGATCTGGGAGAAGGAGGAGGTACCGGCCCCAGTGGAAAGAAGGAATCATCATCAAGCTGCAAAAAGAAAGGAGATCTCAGGAACTGCAGCAACTACCGAGGGATCATGCTCCTGTCAACGCCAGGCAAGGTTCTCAACAGGGTTCTACTGGAGAGGATGAAAGAGGCTGTCGACCCCAAGCTCCGAGACGAGCAGGCAGGCTTCCGGCGAACAAATCATGTGCCGACCAGATCGCCAGCCTGCGCATCATTGTGGAGCAGTCGCTGGAGTGGAACTCCCCCCCTCTACATCAACTTTATAGATTATGAGAAGGCCTTCGACAGTGTGGACAAAGAGACGCCGTGGAAGCTGCTGAGGCATTACAGAGTCCCCGAGAAGATCATCTCCCTCATACAGTGCACCTACCAGGACATGAACTGCAGGATTGCCCACGCCAGGCCAGCTGTCTGAAAGTTTCGAGGTGAAGACTGGAGTTCGGCAGGGGTGCCTGCTGTCGCCGTTCCTCTTCCTCCTGGTCATTGACTGGATCATGAAGACCACTACAACAGGCAGGAAGCAACGGTATACAGTGGACACTCTGGACGCAGCTGGATGACCTCGACTTCGCTGACGACCTGGCGCTCCTGTCACACAGCCATAGCCAGATGCAAGACAAGACCACTCGCCTGGAGACCACATCAGCCGGGACAGGGCTCAAGATCAACAGGAAGAAGACCGAGCTGATGAAAATCAACACCACTGCCAACACACCAGTCACGGTGGAGAGCCCATCAGGGAGGTGGAGTCTTTCGTTTACCTGGGAAGCGTGGTTGACCAACAGGGAGGTACGGACCGAGACGTCACAGCCAGAATCGGCAAGGCAAGAGCAGTTTTCGTCATGCTCAAAAACATCTGGCATCTGGAGGAATCAGCATAAGAACCAAACTCCGCATCTTCAACTCCAGTGTGAAATCAATTCTGCTCTATGGATGCGAGACATGGCGGACAACACAGACGATGCAACAAAAAGATTCAGACATTCTTCAACACCTGTCTGAGGCGCATCTACAAAATCCGATGGCAGGACAAGATCCGAAACGAAGATCTGTGGGAGCGCGCGGGACAGAACCAGTGGCCAAGCAGATACTGCGAAGGAAGTGTGGGGCTGGATCGGACACACCCTCAGGAAGCCAGCATCCAGCACCACACGCCAAGCCCTGACCTGGAACCGCAGGGAAAAAGGAAGAGAGAGGCCGGCCTCGCAACAGCTGGAGGCGGACACTGAGGCGGAGCTGAAACAAGGGACGAACTGGACTGGAATGACCAGAACAGCCCAGAACAGAGTGCGATGGCGAAGGGTCGTCGATGGCCTATGCTCCACCGGGAGCGAGGGCATAATGCAAGTTTAGGGCGGATCCGCGGATGCGGAACGGGGAGCTGTTCCAAGATTCGTTCAGTAAGATTATCAAAATTATTCCGCTGAGCCTCAACATTGTAAAGTACAGTTTGTCAGCTGAGAACTGTCTATGAGGCATATATATTCTTATGGAATACTGAAACTTTCCAAACGATATACCCATTGACATTTAGTATTCTTACTTTATTCTGCTAGGAAACTAACGACAAGCATGGGAAGTAACTTTTTCCAGTCGTAGCCCACTATTAGCTCCCCTAGTGGAAATACTTTGTTTTCTCCCGTGAAATGATTTGCTCACTGATTTTCCAAAATGGTTTGAAAAAAAGAAAGAAAGAAAGAAAAGGTAAAAAAAGAAGGAAAAGAAAAGAAACAAGAAGAGAAAAAACAAAAACAGAAACGAAAACTTATATACCAACCCTATCAATTTTCGTCTATTTCATACCAGTTTTGTGGATTTGTGAACTGTTTTTTTTCTTTTTTTTCTTTGTGAGGACAGAGAGGGGGTGAAGGGGAGGTAGGCAGGGGTACAGAGAGAGAGAGAGTGGAGGTGGAGTGGACAAGAGGGCGGGGTTAAAAGGCTGCCGATGGAACTTGATGTGTGTTTTTTTTGCGAATCCGGACCAAGAGCAGTCAGGATGCGTTTGACCTTCCCTGAGGTCTGCATTCTTCCAAACGCCCTTTTGTTTCATTGTCTTTTGCATTCTCGTTTTGTCTCTTGTCTTTTTAAAGATTTTTTATTTATTTCCCCCGAGTGCTGTGCTTTTCATCTCTCTAAAGATTTGTTTCGACAGACACAAAACATTCTCCAGTCCACACCGAATCAAACATACTCTCGATATATGCGTATTTGTCACAAAGATTGGTTTTTCCCGTACACACAGGCAAAAAATAGACGGAACTGTCCAAACCACACTACACAGTATGCAGTGTGTGTGCGCATGCGTGTGGGTGTGTGTGTGTGTGTGTGGTGCTTCACAATGTGTGACAGGAGACATCTGGGAGCTGTACAGTGTGCAGATGGCGGAGAACCACATGGTGGCGGGAGTGAGCATGTGTGACTTCAACCGTGGTCGAAAATGGCCCGTAAGTGACCGATGCGAGCGTTGTATTCTAGAGAGGTCACACTCTTTTTCAATTAGGATTATGCTATAAATCACTGTATGATCCATGTAAGCATTTTTGGGCCTAGCATAAGTTTGAGTCAGCGTTTGATAGTAAACTGATAATTGATCAAAAGAGCGACCCCCACCGATCATTTCACTGATTTCCAGCGACGACATCATTCACAATCTTCAAATACGAGATCTTCGCCACGGTTGACGTCATATTTCAGGCCTTCTCACTCACCCGTGACGCTGTCTTTGCGCCAGCTGGTTCCTCCTGAATAGTCCCATGCATTTCATCTTAGTCTGTCTGCTTGGAACCACGTGGCATGTAATCTTGATGGGCATATGACAGAAAAGAAGGTAAATCAAGTTCCAGACACATTAAAAAATTCTGAAAATAATCTAATTGTACCTGTGTATAAATATTGTGTGTATGCGCGCGCGCTTGTGTGTGTGTGTGTGTGCGCGCGCGCGCGCTCCAAGGTCTGACCAGTGCGTTGGGCTAATGCGCGGGTCAGACATCTGTAAGTAGTAGCTATGAGACCTTCTCCTTAAATTCTCTCCTCTTCGTCATCATTCGTTTGTTCATCGGCTTTAAGTCGTGAGCAGCAGTTGTGTGTCCAAACTTACCAGATGTAGTGTAACGTAAACAGATTGGTCCGTACGCAGTGACACCTCCTTGATGAAAACTGAAACCTGAGTGTGTGTGTGGAGGGGGGGGGTTGTGTTGCGCCGTTCGTGTTGTATGGCATTTTACTATGTTGTATGAATGTGTGCTGTGGTGCAATATACTGAGGAAAGGTGATGGTGATGTTTACATCTTGAAAGACAATTTAGTATCCGTCATCATTATATCATCGTCTCTATTATCACTATCATTTCCATAATTATTGTAATCAACATCCTCCTCCTCCTCCCCCTCCTCCTCCTCCTCATCGTCATCATCATCATTATGGGGTGTCATCGTCGTCGTTGCCATTGTCATCGTCATCACCATCATCATCAGCCTCACGATGATGATGATGATGATGATGATCGTCCACATCCTCATCACTGAAGTCACGATCCAAGGCCTGGATGGAGGTGGGCAAATGCGGGGGACGGGGGGGGGGGGGGGGGGGGGGGGGGGGGGGGGGGGATTGGGGTGGAGGGGGGAGGGGCGGGCGGGCGTTGACGCTGACTGACCTGATGTGCTGTTGCAGACAATAGGCCTGGTTCTAAACCACACCCACCCCCAGGTGCAAAAAGTCGTCCATTCCCAGGGACAGCTGCATGATGAATGGCGGCATGTACGTGGCTGACCTCCTTCGGTGGGAGAGGTACAACATCCTCCCAGCAGCTGCAGTTCTGGATGGAGCTCAACACAAGTAAGCCCTGCCTCCCACAGACATTGTACTGTGCTAAGGAAACGTTCAGACACACAACTTGACCATTTTCGTACAGTGAACGTCTTTTTTTTTTCTAATGTGAATGAATAGGAGAGAAAAAAAGGACAGAAAGAACGTAGGAAGAAAGTAATTCAGCCTGGAATGTCAGAATTTTACACAAAAGAAGGTAGAAGTCTGATCGACATTGAAAGAAACAAAAAGCGAAAGCAACGGCGACAACAATGACAACAGCAACATCATCATCATCATCATCATCATCATCATCAACAACAACAGCAAAGCATTACATGTCATGGTTCGTAGTTATTTCTCCGAACCCCCAGTATTTTATGAGTTCGGTTCATTTTCGTCAAAGCTTTTCTACAGGCAAAACTGCGCAAGAACTTGAAAAGCAAGAGAGGCAACTACCCCTTGTTCGACTCACGTGTGAAAGAAAAAAAACAAAACAAAACAAAACAAAACATACCACAGTGGTGAAAAAAAAATCAGGGGAGAGAAACACGGGTTTGCATACTAGATTCTTTATTTAGTGGAAGGCATGTGCGCTGCCAGTAAGAGTTTGGTGCGAACAGGCGAATAGCAATGGTTACCAGTTTCGCTGTCTTCCTTTCATTGTCTTCTACTTCATTTCTGTTTCCTTTCTTTCTCATTTATTCCTTCATTTGTGTTTCTTTGTCAGGTGTTGTTTATCAGTTCTTTCCTTTTTACTCTCTCCCTTTCTTTCCTTCTCTTTTTTTTCACTGTTGGTTTTTCTTTCTTTCTTTTTGTCTTCCTTCCTTTCTTTCT
The DNA here is from genome assembly GCA_016801955.1 of Conus betulinus. Taxonomy (NCBI): domain Eukaryota; kingdom Metazoa; phylum Mollusca; class Gastropoda; order Neogastropoda; family Conidae; genus Conus; species Conus betulinus. The sequence goes on from JADBJO010002279.1 coordinate 7,776, forward strand.
TCCCTCCTGCCTTCCTTTCTCTCTTTTTTTTTCTTGTGTAATGCTGTGTATTTCTCTTTTTCTTTGGGTCCAGGGTTTTAAAACATCGTGCCATCACATGTATCAGAAAAAGCTACGGTCGTTTGATGTCAATCAGAAATAAAACGGGTAATGTATCAGGTCAACAACAGCGACACAAAACATAAATTGTCCAAGATTAATAAAGAACACAAAGAAGTGTAAGAAATGTGAAATGATGAAAGTAAGAGGGAAATAAGAAATTTGAGCGTATGCCGACAAGTTTTTGAAGGCTTTAGCAACGCGTGATTTGATGTTTTGATCTTTGGTTTATAGCAGAGAAAAACGAGCCCATAGAACTGGAATGATTATTATACTTAACAAAAAGCGAACAAAAACTGTTTCTTTTTTTGCTTGTAAAGAAACTCATTTGAAAATTATATGGAAGAGGGGGGGGGGGGGGGGGGGGGGGGTGGGGTGGCACCCTTCAGCCTTCTTCTCCACGCACCGCCCTGTCCCCCCCCCCCCCCCCACAACCTCGCTGCCCTCCACACACACCCCCCCCCTAAAAAAAAAATAAATAAATAAGAGAGCCGAAAAATGTTTTCTACTTATTCTTTTATTGAGAGTAAGACGCTTCACTGAAGAAGACAATTATCGTCGACCATCTCCATCGCAGAGACAGTATACTGAAGAGAAAGTCCGGATCGTTATCCGATTTATGGAAACTAAAATTGTTGTGGGCCGTCCCTGCGAGCTAATTTTCAACTTAAGCCCCGCGGTGCTCGGCACACCACAACTGTGTCGCCCCTATCCTCCGTCAATTTTGATTGGCTCGGAATGGAAACGTGACCAACTACGAAGCACAGCTGTATTTACTGTGTGTTTGATGGGAGGGCTTGCGGCGACGCAGGGACGGAGGAGAGGTGGAGGGGCGGGGGAGGGAGGGAGAAATGGAGTAGAGTGTGTGGGTATGTTAGTTGTGGCGGGAAGGGGGAGGGAGCGGGGGGAGGGGGGGGTTGAAAGCTCGATTGCAATCTTTCGATGGTGAGTTGTGGCCTGGCTACCAGCTTTCTTCGTGAATGAAGATCGACAGTGGACATAATTTTCAGTTTCAGTTTCACATGGTGTCACAGTATGTGGACTCATTCATATACGCTGCATCACATCTTCTAAGTTTCGAGGCCACTCAGAGCACGATTTAATGCCGATGGATAAATGAATTCATTTCCGAATCGACACAATTTAAGAAGAGGGTTTCATGGTTGCAGTTTTAGCAGCTGTCTGACCTGCGCATTAGCCCAACATGCTGTTTAGATCTTGGCTACCTACCTAAAAGTGTCTGTGCTATCTCTGTAATGTGTATGTGCTTGTGATGAGAATTCACGTATGTGTGTGTGGGGGTGGGGGGGTGGGGGGGGGGTGGCATAGGTCCATGTGTGTGTATGCCAGTGTATGCAGTGCTTGTGTGGGTGCGTGTGTGTGTGTGTGTGTGTGTGTGTGTGTGTGGTGTGTGTGCACGCGAACTTGCATGCATGTGTATGCGAGTGTGTGTGTGTGTGTGTGTGTGTGTGTGTGTGTGTGTGTGTGTGTGTGATGTGTAGGCTTGTGTAAGCATGCTCCCACTTGCACATATGTGCGCATGTCTGGGTGCGTATATGTGTATATGTATGCATATGTGTGCGTACGTGCCTGTGTACGCGTCTTTGTGTATGTGCTAGTCTGTGCGTGTGCGTGTGCGCGCACACGTGCGTGTGTGTGAGTTCGTGAAGCGAGCGTGCGCGTGTCCGTACATGTATGTGCGTATGTGTGAGTGTACGCGCGCGCACGAGTGAAAATGAATGTTCAGAAGATGTTATAGTAATTATATATCGGTAACATTTGCACGCACACCAGTGCATACACTCCCACATCTATAGACTCTCCACCAGCATTGCTTCACTGATGCACACTTACCAGTTCACGAATGTTTGCAGTGAAAACAGGTGGGTCCTGAGAGATTCAACCAAATAAAGAATAGAAAGTCATTCACTTAGACGTTTTGCTTTCTTTCTTCCTCTAAGGGCTTGTAGTTTGTTTGTGTCTGTGCGTACTTATTACCTGTCTCATAACCTTTTCAGTCGTATATTTCTGTGTTTATTTTTATTATCCCTGTCAACGTGGTTTATGATAAATGCGTAAATGGAAACTACTTATGATGACTGCTTGATATGCAGGCATTTCATTCATATACAACCCCCTCCTCTGCCTGTCTGTCTGTCTGTGTGTGTGTGTGTGTGTGTGTGTGTGTGTGTGTGTGTGTGTGTGTGTGTGTGTGTGTGTGTGTGTGTGTGTGTGTGTGTGTTGTTGTTGTTGTTGTTGTTGCTGTTGTTGTTGTTGTTCTTCTTCTTCTTCTTCTTCTTCTTCTTCTTGCCTTTTTCTCGTTCGTCTAATAATGTAAATTTGTGGAACGAACACACGCACACGCACACGCACGCACACACACACACACACACACACACACACACACACACACACACACACGCACACACACACACACACACACACACACGCGCGCGCGCGCGCGCGCGCGCGCGCGCGCGCATTCTTCGGTAGTTCGTCGACAGGGAGCGGTCCGAAACTCGAAAGTTTGCTGACACAAAATACTTTGTTAGTCAATGGACAGCAGTGAGTGATCTGTCGCTCTTGGACAAAGGATGACAGTGTCTTTGGCCACAAACCTTGCCCTCTATGGCTGTGCGGTCACGTTGCGGTAGCCTCTAAATCCTCTTCGGATTCAACAGGGACTGTAGCCTCTGGAATAGGTTCTTTGTCTGTAGCTCCTACATGAAGCCCTGTCAGCTGACCTCGGTCAGGAAAGTTTCTAACAGTGCGGAGAGGATCGGGAACATAGGGTTCGAACTTCGGGCGTTGTAAGCCTCTATCCTCAGGATTGGTTTTTCAGGGGAAGCTAACATGTTTTCGCGCCACCGTGCAGCTTGAGCTAGTCGTCTCCCTTTGGCACAGCTTCGGCTGCCTGCTCATGTCGATAAAACGTGCCAATGTTAATTTTTTCCCCTCTCCACCTTTAGTATCTGTGTCGTATTCTTTTGGCTCGTTGATTAAGTTTGATATTGACTCCAGTACGTAAACTTTTGTCACTAATAGCTGCAATTATTATTGTACGTTTGTTTTTGTTATGTTTTGTTTTTGCTAAGAAAAAAAAAGGATTTCAAGCGGTTAAAGACGTGCAGATGACGTGCTGTGCTGGTGCACTGATCTTCTTGTATGTAAGGCGTTTATTTTGCATTGTCTCTGTGTGTCTAATCAGTGTTCACGATCAGTGTTAGTTTTACATTATGTGTATATTGAGAACATGTTTGTGTGTTAGTTTTACATTAAATGTATATTGAGAACATTTGTTTGTGAACTGATTTTTTTTTACATTATTTCTTGTTTGTTCGTTTGCTTTGTAAGTGTTTTTACATTGTGTGTGTGGAGAACCAATATTCACTGAAGGAGCTCTGTACTCCGTGTGTAGAGAACCAATGTTCGTGTCGGGTGTTTATTTTTCATTTTGTGTATAGAGAACCAGTGTTCATCTAGAGTGTTCTTTGTTATTTGTACGTAGAGAACCTTTGTTCATGAAAAGTGTTTAGTTTTCCTTTTATGTTAAGAGAACCAGTGTTCATGTAAGGCGTTTGTTTTTCATTGTGGTGTAAAGAATCGGTGTTTATTAAGAGTGGTTATATTTCATGTTGTTCGTACAGAGTGTAATTGTACCTTTTCAATAAAAATTGAGGCAGTGGTCAACTATGTAGGTTTTTTTCGTATTATATGTCAAAGGTGTCATTATCGAGCATGATAATTGTTTTTCATTCAAAATGAAAAGAGAGCCAGTGATTAAGAATGTCTTTGTTTCTTATTCCAGTTTTAAAGGAGGCCAGGTTCATTCTAGTTTCAAAGGAGGCCAGGTTCAACTATCGATATTTTTTTTTCGTACTATATGTAAAGGGAATCGGTTTTCGAGTTTGATTTTGTTCTTATTTAATAGCAAAAAAGGAAGTCGGTGTTTAAGAATGATATCTGTGTAGATTCTATTGGAAAAGGCAGTCTCTGTTCAACTTTGGGTTTCTTTTTTTTACATACTATATATAAAAGAGTCGGTTTTTCAGTTCGATATTTGTTTTGTTTTTTGTTTGTTTGTTTGTTTTTAATTCAACATCAGAAGGGTCTCGGTGTTTCAGAATGACATTTGTTTTGTCTGTTGTTTGGGAAGGGAGCCAGTGTTTAGATACGGTGACATGGGCTCCGGCACTCAGGCTGTCCTGAACGCTGTGCTCCATGACAAGTACACCTCGGCTCCCAAAGAATGGAACACAGGTAACCAGTCGACCCTGATAGCAAGAGGAAATGGGAGTGTGTCACCTGGCCAATTTCTGATAGGACAGTGTGTGTGTGTGTGTGTGTGTGTGTGTGTGTGTGTGTGTGTGTGTGTGTGTGTGTGTGTTGATGAGTTAATCGAAATTAGATGCAAGGAAGATAGAGATCACTAGCGAGGAGAGAATCTGGCATCGGTGAGAATCTTCAATCGGCAGCATAGAGACGGCTGTCTTGTTAACAAAGAGAAAGAAATGAATTATGTCATTGGCTTTAGCCAGCATCCACCAGATTCATTGTTATATAGGTGTATCTCATCACGAACAGAATATTGTCATCACCCAAACATCTGCTCCAACACAAGACTTG
>JADBJO010002279.1:15000-20000 GCA_016801955.1 Conus betulinus
GATGGACACGTTTACGGCCATGATGGATGCAGCATCGCTTGATGCTACAGAATTAATACTTTTAGGTGATTTCAACATTGAATCTATTGAAGTGCCCAGCATCATTGTCAGATAGGACTACCTAGTACAATTTTATCCCAAATTATAGACATGCCAACCAGAGTAACACTCACTAGCAAAACATCAATTGACCACATCTATCTTTCTGAACCACAAAACGTCATTGAGAAATGTGTGCCTTTGAATGGATGCAGCGACCATTTTCCAGTATGCATTACGTGGAAAAGAAGTGGAATGAAAAAATTCCTAAAACTGGCCACAAACATATCGCCTATAGATCTTTTGGACACTTCCACGAAGATACCTTTCTCACTGACCTAATGAATTCCCCCCCTTATAAATGTTTATAATAACACTGACCTAGAGAAAGCGCTAGAGTTCTGGCTACACACGTTTAATTCTGTTTATGACAAGCATGTGCCATTCAAAATGCATAGAGTTAAATATAGTGCACAACCAAAGTGGATGACTGATGAAATACATGCTGCTTGTTTCTAACGCAATGATCTGCTTGAAGCCAAGGGGAAGTCGGATGGATTTAAAAGGCGACGTAATAAAGTCAATCCACTCAAACGGACAGCAAAATGACATTTTTTTCGTGAACTTGTAGCCAACAAACAAAATTCGAAGTAAATATGAAAGCAATAAATGAACTTACGAATAAAACTTCACAGTGAAAAATAAGTCCCATAACCAGCATAGCACCGAATGAACTCAACAAACACTTTACAACAGTTGAAAAACAGTTGTCAAAGAAAAGAATACTGACTCAAATGAACTGCAAAATATTAAAAAAATCTTTTGTAATGCTAAGAACATTCATTCAGCTCTACCAGTTCTGCCTATGGCAGTTAGTGATGTTTACCAAGCTTTATGACAATTAAAGCAGACAGGAAGTCGCGGATTTGACGGGATTGACGGAAAAATTCTGAAACTATCAGCACCTATTATATGTGAAACTCTTACCTATATTTACAGTTTATGCATTGAAAAATGTCACTTCCCCGCTCAGTTCAAAGTTGCAAAAGTAATACCCATTTTCAAACCTGGAGACAAATCTGAGACATCGAACTACTGACCTATATCCATTTTGCCAGTTCTGTCCAAGCCCTTGAAAAAAAAAAAAAACACATAAATGAACATCTTTGCCATCATTTTGACTCCTCCAGCCTGCTAAATAAAACTCAATCGGGATTCAGGAAAAATCATTCTTGTCATACAGCACTTACAAACCTAGTAGATCAATGGCTAGCCAGTGTTTGAATAAATATTGTGGCGCACTGTTTGTTGATTTTGCAAAGGCTTTTGATGTAATTGACCACAAATTGTTATGCAGGAAGCTTTTATCATTTGGTATAACAGGAAACACCTTTCAGCTATTCACATTATTCCTAGAAGACCGTCAACAAATCGTTTGTGTCAAAAACAATTATCAGAGAAGCTACTTATCCAACACGGCGCACCCCAGGGTTCTATGGTAGGCCCGTTGCTGTTGTCAGTTTATATAAATGATCTCCCCCTTGATATTGAGGATTCATGTGAACTCTTTTGTGATGATACCACTGTCCATGCAAGTAGCTCCAGCTTGGAAGCTGTTTTCACTTCATTACAGAAGAATGCTGATATTTTAAGTAATTGGTGCAATGTAAATCACGTGTCACTGAATCCAAATAAAACAAAAATAATGCTAATAACAACAAGGCAGAGAAGACAAAACATAACCACACAACCTCCATCTGTTTTTATCAATAATCAGGAAACTGAAGTGGTAGACAGCCATCGAGTTCTAGGCGTATATGTTGATAGTAATCTTTCTTGGTCTTATCACCTTCGCAGTTTATGTAAATCAATATCTAGACAAACATATCAGCTGTGCATGATTAAGCATTTCTTAAACCTTCATATGCCTGGAAATTGTTCTTACATGCACATGTTCTCTCTTCAATCAATCATTATTGTACAACGCTATTTGATTCTGCTAGTGCTAGTGCCACGAAACCTCTTACGAGTGTCTACAAAAGAGCACTTAAAGCAGTCCTATTAAAATCGTCTAGTCTTAGTGAAGGGGATTATACTAAAGTGGGGGATCTTCCGTTAAAAGAAATGTTTGCTGTCAACAAATATTTACTAATGCAAAAAAATTGCGTCGGGTTTAGCACCACAAACTCTCCAGTCTAAATTTAGCATAAAACCCCTAGGGATTAAACCAAATTCCAGGTTCCCACACCTAGAATAGATCTATTTAAATCAAACTTATCATACTCTGGTTGTGTGGTTTGGGATTCACTTCCACTACATTTCCGATGCACTCAAAATGCAGAATCCTTCAGGGAAAAACTAAAAACACATTTCACAGCAGACCATTACTATTAGGGACAAAAACACATTACACATCCTGTTTTGCTGCATATTAATCTGATACGCCGCTTCCTTTCCACTGATGTTTTTAAAACCAGATAATGATAATGAGACATACAGTTACCATTGATTTTATTAATGATTGTAATTGTATCATGATGAATGAATATTGTGGTCACAGGTTTTATTGGTGTATTGTCACTAATTGATTGATGTCCCAGAATGTTTTAATTTCTGGAGCACTGTAACAACATGGTGATAAATGTGTGTCCTGATTACTGTTGATTATATTGATGTATTACTCTTTATTCAAATTTCATAGTAATGCTTAGCATGTGATATTTTGGATAGAAAAATAGAATTATAAATTAAATAATTATATAGTCTTGTGTAGTGTGTGTATGAACGGTTCACGAAGAAAAAAAGACAGAGGGGAAGATAGATTATAATGGCATCTCTCTCTCTCTCTCTCTCTCTCTCTCTCTCTCTCTCACACACACACACACACACACACACACACACACGCTCGCACGCAGACATACACACTTCTTGATAAATAAGTTATGACTATTGATGCTAGGAATTCATTGTCGCTTGCCTTGTAACTCACATCATGTAAAAGAAAGAAAAAATGTTGATATTGATGATGCATTGTAGTTGTCTAATTATCACCCTTAGCAATTTGTTGTATGTTAATATTTTACAAAGAAAAGTAACTCTCTCTCTCTTTGTGTCTCTCTCCCCCTTCGATAGGAGAATCGCCTATTCTTCCTGTGTGTGCTGATTTTTTTTCCTTCTTTGTAATCTATTTCTGTCTTCTTGTTTGTTGCTTCTATTGCTTTTTGCCCCTTTAAAGTCATCTACGCCATAAATGTTAATGGATAATTTTTTTTAATGTTGGGAAGATATGTATGTTTGTTAACAGTTTTGTAAGTCTTAGTCGCTAGTCATACTTAGTCCCTTAGCGAAGCAAGGGGCCGGATGAAAACAAAAGCATGTGTATGCTTACCTATTACCCTTGGAAATAAAGATTATGTTTATCATCATCATCTCTCTCGTTCGTTTCTTTTGTCTCTGTGTGTGTGCTTTATGTGAATACATACATTAATACCACACTCACAAATATATATATATATATATATATAAACAAAGCTTGCTCTTAAATGAAGAAATAGAATGATGTAAGCATTCATATCTGCAGTGGTAGATAATTCTGCCTAACTAACAGTAGATGAATGGGGGGATAAACAAATGCTTCACAAATTGAGCCTTCAACAAGCTTATAGTCTCCAATGGGGAGGAAACTCACTAACATACAATTCCTGGTCAGATAACGGTATTCCGAAGTCTGATTGCTTCTCAGTGACCGCAGAAAGAGATAACTTGACTCCTCTGCCTTTTCGGTTTTAAGAAGAATGCTATTCCAGAAAAAGGCTGGTGTGCGATACCGTAGTATGTTTGTTGAGTTTTCAAAAACACAACCGAAGGTGCCACCTAAGAAGCAAAGAAAATCATGAAAAAGCCAAACAAGCTACATTTTCTTGTGAAAAGTAGAAAAAAAAATATGAAAAGATAACCTCTTAAGACACAAGTGCTGAAGGCAAGTTCTTGGAATGAATCCGCAAAGGACTAAATTACAATAAACTAATAAATTCCAAGGATAAGTAACCGAGCACCATTCCAACAACTTACAGAGCAGCTTGGTGTTGCAATGACTGCAAGAAATATTCAATTATAAACAAAGCTTGCTCTTATGTCTTAGATTGAAGATCTTGCAGACACTGCAACACCAAGCTGCTCTGTAAGTTACTGGAATGGTGCTTGGTTAATTATCCTTGGAATTTATTAGTTTCTTATATATATAATTTTAATAGATGTTGCTGCCCAAAGGGTTGAGCACTTTAAGAATTTTATTAGGCATTTTAGTGGTAGATACATATATATATGTATATATATATATATATATATATATATATATATATATATATATATATATATACGCTGAACAAAAAAGAGATGGGGGGAACAGGCCAACTATTCCTCTAGCACGAAGACAATGACTTTGTGAGGAAAAAAAGGGGTAGTAGGAAATGGGAAGAAGGGAATTGGGAGACACAAAAAGATGGGAATGACTGCAAATAAAGCCGTAAGAATCTAAATGTTAAGTCAACAAACATCAACCTCTTATGATCCGTCTTGAAATCAGATTTATTTATATTGCCTGTCGATAGTCAATTCTCGTCTGCAGGATATGGTATGGCCGGAATGAGGGGTGTGAGACCAATGTTACGTGTTCATGTCAAGCTTCCCGACCCCATGTCGTCTCGGTCACACACCTGTATTGACAACACAATTCCACCGTTGCCGAGATGGATGTAAATCTCTCTGTTAAGCGTCTGCTCACGGCGACAAGCAGTAGGCTAATGGTTGCCTGATATTTTGAATAGAAAGAGGAGACAAGATAGAAACGAGACACAAAATAACAACAGACAAAGGGATTTGGAAATCAACAAGGATGGTTTTGTTCAGGTTCTATTCACGCATCAGCGCGTGCTTCAAGGTTGTTTGAACATTCATCAACA
>JADBJO010002279.1:25000-27500 GCA_016801955.1 Conus betulinus
CTCATCGCTTCCAATTACTAAAAGAAAAGAAAAAAGAAGGAAACAAAAAAAGGAAAGAAAAGGAAAAGAGAAGAAGAAAAAAGAAGAAAGGTTAAACAACTTTCGTCTCTGATTCAGCTTCCTTCCTGTAATCTTACCATTTTTTTTTCGATAAGATAAACGTTGTCTTTAAGGTTTAAAGGTCATTAAGAGTTGCTCGTATTTTTGCTTATAGCACATTATAAATAGTGGCATTCTCTCATTGGTCAGACTTCTTTGCGGATTGTTCACTTTCAAGGGGATTATGTCATTGAGTGACCGGGTTACACAGCTTGAAAAACGAAAACAAAAGCAGTGCGGCGTCTTTTCTTGTGGGTTAGCCTCATGAAGAACTGATCGTTTGCTGCTCCCTGTCGACTGCGCTGCTGAGGTTGAGACAGGTCACGCCGGTGTGTGGCCGTGGACGGAGAAGCCGGGATACAGGTCGTGGGAATAGTGCCACTGACAGGCAGTCAAAGTGAGTTTTAAAAACAAAAAAAAAAAAAAAAAAACGGAAAAAAACCATCCACAGTCAAAAACTATGGTAGCTTAACATTACTGCATCACACACAGTTTGGTAGTGTTGGTGGCGGTGGGGGGGGGGGTTCTGTGTGTGTGTGTGTGTGTGTGTGTGTGTGTGTGTGTGTGTGTGTGTGTAGCCTTCACCTGGTCTGTTCACTAACTTCTGTTTTTCTTTCATTTCGTTTTTGCTAGGTTTTTCTTGTACGTTGCTTTTGTTCTTTGTTGTGTGGCTCATTCATTCACCCAATGAGTCGTACGTTTGTGTGCGTGCAGCGTGTATTGGAAGGGATGATCATGGGGGTTCCTGAATCATTATCCGTGCCTTTCCCCCCCCCCCCCCCCCCCCTTCCTCCGATCCGTCCCATCCCCCCTTCAATCCTCCCCGTCCCAATGGCATTAGTTCTAAGCCGCGCATTCCAGAACCTCCATGTAATGCGCAGCCACGTTTATGTTTGTTCCGTCCCAGCCCCAGGGCTGCGGTTCACTGTGAGCGATCCTTATCAAGTTGTCATGAGGCAACCCCCCAGAAGAGTCCCTGCACTGCTGCCCGGTCACTTTGGTGATGTTTCGTGACGCCTGTTCCAAGCCAACATGGTTACGCAGGACACCACCAATTAAACTTTCTGCTGACGACAACAATTCCTCATTTGTCTTGCATGAAATATGTATGCACTCCTTAAGTGTCAGAAATATTCGCAAATCGTGTAATGTGTGTATTGAGAGAGAGAGAGAGAGAGAGAGAGAGAGAGAGAGAGTGAGAGTGAGAGAGAGAGAGAGAAGGAAAATGTACATGAACAGAGAATGTGCACAAAAACATCGTTTCGTTTCGTTCCATTCGTCCTGGCTCTGATGCCAACGAGGCGATAAAACTCACCTTAAACGCCAAGGTCGACGTGTTCTGAGGCTGAAGAGAGATGAGGACTAAACACAGCAGGGTCAGAACTCCCGGGACTGTGAGAGCGACGATGGCGTACCACTCGCCATCAGCCAGCTGCGAGCCCATGAACACTGATACCGCAGCGAAGATGGCGAAGAAGATACCTGCGTGGCCAGCAATGCCGCGACGGATTAAACAGAATAATGGTGTAATCATTGTCTTCATCATCATCATCACCAGGAACATAACTTCATCAAGCGCTTAGAAACATTGGACAAAAGAATTATGCACATCATCTCTCTCTCTCTCTCTCTCTCTCTCTCTCTGTTTGTCTGTCAGTCTGTCCGTCCCCTTCTCTCTCACTCACATACTCACTTACACACTCAGTCTGTATGTCTCCCTCCCTCCCTCCCTCCACACACACACACACACACACACACACACACACACACACACACACAGAGGGCCGGATGAGAGGGTGAGGGGATGTCCCGGATTTGTAGTACCGCCCTCTCCCACCTCCAACCTCCCTTGGCTGGCAAAAATTGCATTGTTGGCACGTCCCCCCACCCCCACCCCCCTCTGGTGAAGGATCTCCTGGCTTTCCTTTGACACCCCCCCACCTCCCCACACGTCATGTTACTGATCCGACTCAGCACCAAAATACAGTTAAGCCGAAACAAAGGCAGTACGAGAATACGTGTGTAGGGATCGGGGGTTAGGAGACTGTACGAAGAAGGATGGTTATCAGAGAGGATCTGAAGTTTGTAAAAGAGGCAGCACAGTGAGTTGGCGACTGTTAGTGAGCTGGTTCCGAAGGACAGGAACCTGAGTATGGCGGTGCCAGTATACTGTTTGTCCTCAGAGAAGGACGCCAGAAGATGTTCATGTCAGCAGAAGAACGCTGATTGTGTTGATGCTGCTGCTGCTGCTGCTGCTGCTGCTGCTGCTGATGATGATGATGATGTCGTTGTTGTTGTTGTTGTTGGTGGTGGTGGTGGTGTGTTGAAGATGGTAATGATGATGATGATGATGATAACGATGATGACTATTTATGTAGCTCCTATCCTCGATTAGAGATCA
>JADBJO010002279.1:30000-32500 GCA_016801955.1 Conus betulinus
TCTCTCTCCCCTCTGTCTCTCTCTCTCTCTCTCTCTCCCTCCTCCCTCTCTCTCTCTCTCTCTCTCTCTCTCTCTCTTCTCTCCTCTCTCTCTCTCTCTCAGCAGATTTTGTTTAGAAATGTTGCAAGAAAACTACATCTACAAAGGATCAAGAACTTCTTAAATTTGCATGCAAGAAAGCTATTTTTCACCCTTACATTCAGCCTATTATTGACTATGCCTCAACGCTTTGGGACTCAGCGAGCAATAATCTACTCAAACCACTAATCAGCCTTCACAAAAGAGCTGTCAAAGTAACGTTAGGTCGACCATCCTCGCTGGTAGATTCAGTCTATAAGCAAGCAGGCCTTTTCCCATTTAAAGCCACACTTCTGTACTGTATGGAACTCTTTATGCAAAAGATACTCCATGAAAAAGGCTCCACTTTCTCTAAACAATATATGTTCACTTTTAACGACTATCAACATTCACATAAAATAAACCTGTCTGCAATGGTTGATCTATACAAATCTTTTTTGGCGTATTCCAGAGGTTGGCTATGGAACCATAATTTCCTCGAGAACTTAAAAATCAATCAAACTTTAAAATTCAAATCTCATTTTCAAAAATATCTGATGAATGTCTTAGATTTGACTCAACTCTACCCTAAAATGTATTGATAATTCTCAATTCAGATTTAGTTTAACAATATGTGATGAATGTTCAAAGTCGACTCAACTCTACGCAAACTGCATTGATCATCATGTGCCATTAATGTTTTTCGAAGCGGGTGTGTTTATCCATATCTGCTTCATTGTCTTTCCCTCCCTTTATCTCTGCCTTTTTCTATCGCCAGTCGGTGGTCGGTCGGTCGGTCGGTCTCTCTCCTCTCTCTCTCTCTCTCTCTCTCTCTCTCTCTCTCCTCTCTCTCTCTCTTTCCCCTTTCTCCACTCACCCCCCCCCCCCCCCACTCTTGCCCCCATCATTTTTTCTTCTTGTTGGTGGTGGTGGTGTTTATTGGTTTCTTTTTTTTTTTCTTTTCTCCTTTTTTTTGACAAAGGTTCTCATGCAATTAATTGTTGTATTTTTCATGCATTTTGTTTGATTTTCTTTTTACATTATACGATTTTTTTTTCTTGCCCATGGGGCTAGATGTAAAGAAATATTTAGGCCTATACTTCTTAAAATAAGGTTCGTTCGTTTTGTTTCTCATCATCCTCTCTCTCTCTCTCTCTCTCTCTCTCTCCTCTCTCCTCTCTCTCTCTGCTCTCTCTCTCTCTCTCTCTCATTTTTTTTTTCTGCTTTTAATCTCTCTTTCTTCTGTCATCCTCTATGTGTCTTCGAATGTCTCCCTTTCCTAAACTCTCTCTCTCTCTCTATTTCTCACATACTCTCTCTCTTCCATACCTCCTCCCACTTTGTTTGTTTTTCCCCACTCTCTAAAATAAGACTTTCTTTTTTTTTTGCATTTGTGGCTCCAGTTTTGATATCTTTAAATTGGCTGAAAAATATACGGGCGATCGAAAATAAAATAGGATCTGAATTACACACACACACACACACACACACACACACACACACACACACACACACACACATCTGTCGCTCCAGTTTGATAGTTTCAGATTTGCTGAAAATATACGGTGTGATCTAAAGTAAAATAGGATCCGATTTACACACAGCGCGCGCGCGCGCTCACTCACACACACACACTCACACACACACCACACACACACACACACACACACACACACACACACACACAACGTTCGGTCACTCGCTCTCGCGCATCGCGCATACACACAAACACACATGCACACAAATGCATGCCCAAACGCACGTAAACACACACACACACACACACACACACACACACACACACACACCTACACATTCGCACACTCGCACTCGGGGCGTACACACACACACACCACACACACACACACAACACACACACACACACACACACACACAAACACACACACACACACACACACACACACACACACACACACACGCACACCCACCCACACACACACACACACACACACAGAGAGGCATGCTCTCTCTCACACACACGCTCACGCGCGCATCACACACACACACACACACACACACACACCACACACACCACACATACACAGATGCGCGCGCGCGAGCGCATAAGCATAGATGGATCTCCTTTACAAGGCATGCGTTTACATGCGCATTACCAGTCCCTACGAAACATGAACAGAGAGAGAGAAGAGAGAGAGAGAGAGAGAGAGAGAGAGAGAGAGAAGAGAGAGAGAGAGACAGAGAAGACACAGAGACAGACAGACACACAGACACAGACAGACAGAAAGACACAGCGAGAGAGAGAGAGAGGGGGGGGGGGGGGGGGCGAGTCAGACAGGGACAGAGACAGACACAGTGAGAGAGAGAGAGGGAAAACAAAGAGACAGACAGAGATCAACAGGCACACACCAAGGAGACAGACCTACAGACAGATACACAAACAGACTGCGACGGACAGACAGAC
>JADBJO010002279.1:40000-43549 GCA_016801955.1 Conus betulinus
ACCTATCATCTCTTAGACGCCAGCCTGTGACGCTAACAACGGCACAAAGACCGCTGGTGTGAATGAATGAAACATTATGGAGTGGCTCTGTATACGCCCACAAAACTTTCCCGTAACGTGGATGGAATTTAGGAGCTGAAAGCCTTGGCAGGGACAAGAACAGAAATTCACACCCTACAATTCTAGACTTTCCAACCGGCTGGAAGTAGCAATGTACGCTCAGCTTACCTGTGGTGGCGATGCAGTCGAAGCCGACGTAGGCGTAGAAGCAGGTGGCAGCCCCAGACATCATGCCAGAGAGGCCAAAGGGCAGAAACCCTCCTGAGCCGGCGCCTGATGCAGGTAGCTGAAACACGACCCTGATGACACTCCACGTTACACCCTAAACCATTCATCCAAAAAGTGAGGGACTCGTCTCTCTCTCTCTCTCTCTCTCTCTCTCTCTCTCTCTCTCTCTCTCAGACGGACTTGTCGTATCGCATGATTGTGACTACTGTGTGCGGTGTATTTTTTCTTTTGGCAGTCCGTTATGTGGCGCACATTGAACATGAAACCGGACTTGTGCAGTGTGTGTATGACTGGTGGGGAGGAAACGTCAGCAAATGTCAGTGTTGTTGCTCGTGTGTTGCTCTGGCTGCCGTAAATTAAAGGTCAGTGACTATGTGGGTGTATAAACAGTCTGTTAGTCAACTAAGTTATGTCAACCCTTCTTCAGGACTTTTCTTATGTCTTTCTGGCGACATTGAAGAAAATCCCGGTCCCTCAGTAGAAGAAATGTTGACAGACATGAAGATGTCCATTGATCACCGCTTCGACAGTGCAGCGACTGACATGCAGTCTCTTTTCTCAAACGTCTCTTCTATGTCCACCCAACTTCAAGATATTGCTGAACAGCTTAAGAATCGAGAAGAAGAAATTTGTAGTTTGAAAGAAAATGTTGAAGTGTTAGAATATAGTCTAGAACAAACGGAACAACAAAACGAACGACTCAACACATTGCTGAGAAAGGACAATATTGTATTCTATGGACTACCAGAGGAGGAAACAGACATGGATGAGACAGGGGAGGACTGTGAACAGACTCTCGTCCAATTACTTAATCAGCATGACTCGTCAAAAACTTGGTCTGGAGACGATTTCTCCTCCGTATACAGACTGGGGTCAGAAAAAGCAAAACCAAACACGACCACGCCCTGTCTTGGCAAAGTTTTTGAAGAATAAAGATAAACGAAATCTGATCAGGAACAAAATCATACGGATCAAACTAAATGATGTTGGTGTTCGCCTCAATGACGACTTGACAGAAGAGCAGCGTCGCAAATTAAAAGACCTGAAGGCGGAAG
This sequence comes from Conus betulinus, assembly GCA_016801955.1. Classification (NCBI taxonomy): domain Eukaryota; kingdom Metazoa; phylum Mollusca; class Gastropoda; order Neogastropoda; family Conidae; genus Conus; species Conus betulinus. The sequence goes on from JADBJO010002279.1 coordinate 41,344, forward strand.
GGTATACAGGTTTTTTACCGTGGCTCCAAATTAATCAAATTTAGAAGTCGAAGACAGGATGACAGTGGCTCTGTCAACAACGGCCGTTCACGAGGACAGTTTGACGACAGGGACAATGGCATGCCAACACCACAGAGCTCCCAGGACTCTGCCCCGTTCCCCTTTCCTTCTTCTCCACAAGAGCGGGTACAAACGGACATCCAACTCGCACAAAAACCATCGTCGTGTGCGCAGGATGAGGGGACCACAGGCACTGCAGAGAGCTGTCATACACCCTTTACCTCTGCAGAGAGCTGTCACACACCCTTTACCTCTACAAGAGAGCGACGCCAGCGCAGAAGAGGGGGAACGGATGGCAATCCAACACTTGATGCTGGAAGCCAGGGATCACCACGGGACTTTGGTAGTCGTCAGGGGGCTACGCCTCCTACCCAAGGCACCAGCAGACACTTCCCACCGCGTCCAGGGCATTAAGGGATCGACGCTCTCCTCGTCGACCCCAGCGTCAAACCAGGATCGCATTAATACCATGCAGAAACGATCACAGACGAAATGACGCCAAATGACTAAGGTTTCCTGTAATCAGTTACAGCGAGACCCTGACACAGCGCGATACATGTGACAATGTGACACACACTCCAATCACAGATACCAATTTGAATAGCAAAAATCATGATTCAGCTTTTTGTAGTAGGACCAGAATTAGTACAGCAGTAACTAACGGGCAGTCCAGGTCAAAGGAGTCCCGTTTGTTGGGTATAAAATCAAACACTAGATGTGTGCGCATTCTTAACTGGAATATTGAGGACTTGCTTTCTAAGGTATCTGACCCTGATTTTATGCACTATGTTCACAGCTTTGACATTATTTGTTTTACTGAAACCTTTCTTGAACTAAGGAAAGCATTAGATTGTTTTCCCAGCTTCATTCAATACATTAGTCCTGCGGCTAAACTCTCAGTGCACGGTCGAAACAGTGGTGGTGTGATGATAATGGTGAAACGTTCATTGCAGTCGTTCACTGAGCTACTGGACACATCACAAGATAACATTGTACTAATTAAGTTTCATAAAAGTATGTTGAACAGTACCAACGATATAATATTGTGTGGTGCATATGTGTGTCCCCTAGATAGCCCTTATTATAAAACACCACACGTTTCTGTTAATTCTGGTATCTATCTGATTGAACAATGTATTTTGAATTATATTCAAATAATGAATGATTCGTGTGAACTTTTTGATATGCGGAGACTTTAATGCCAGGACGGGAACACTAATGTTGCAACACATGAGACAGAGGGAGACACGTATGATCTGGTCCAGTCAGACTTGTGTGAAACAAGGTCGTCTCAAGATGATACAGTGAATGCTTATGGTCGCCTTCTCCTTGAGTTCTGTAGTGCGTGTGATTTAACAATACTGAACGGAGCATGTGCTGGGGACGAAAATGGAAGTTTTACTTATGTATGTGCTACTGGTAGTAGTGTAATTGACTATTTCATTTGCTCAAAGGTGCTGAAAGGTGACAATATGGAGCTAAAAGTGGGTGAAATGTTTACCTCACAGCACATGCCTGTAGAGCTGACAATAAATTACAAAGAAATGGTCACACAAGGAGAATGAGACGACGTGTACAGAAAAAATCGTATGGACTTTAGACGACTCTTTTCATTTTCAAGCAGCTGTGCAAAGTCCCTTTTTTCAGCAAATCTTAGTTGAAGCAACACGTCTTTTACCATTGTCTGTGAACGATGCTGTCGTCTGCTTAATAATGGGTTGATTAAAGCAGCGGAATGCATGAAGCGTAAATTTTCACGGGCATAACGTCAAGCCCTTGGTATGACAGAGAATGCAGAGCAGCAAAAAAAGAGATGAGAAAGTGGTGGAGAAATTTTAATCGCTGTAAAGTTAAATCGGCTAAAACTCAATATAGAATTGGCTTGGCAAATAGCAGACGACAGTACAAGCATTTGCTTAAAGATAAACATAAAACATATAAAAGAAGCAAACTCAATGCGTTCAATATGAAAATAAATGATTCAGGTAAGTTCTGGAGTGAAATCAGGTCTCTAAATCGAAAGACAAAATGCACACCAAACATCAGCACGATTGAATGGTTTCGTCATTTTCGATCTGTATTTAATTCTGTTAATCCTGTTATGGACAACTTTCAAGATAGTGATGAAAGTGAAAGGTATGTTGAT
>JADBJO010002279.1:44101-46601 GCA_016801955.1 Conus betulinus
AATTTGGTGAAACACATTTAAAATGTGTTAACCGTTAAATAGGTCAGATACGGTTCTGGTTGTAAAAGAGACTTAAATGAACAATAGGTGTTGAAGCGATCACTGAATTTGAATTTGCTAACCCAGTCCTGCTGAAAACAATCTACCATCTTTTGCCTAAAAAAACTCTCTTAAACATATAACATTTCCGACCCCACCTTCTAACCACACTTCAGAAAATCCATATCTATCAAGACAACGTTTTATATCATATGCCCAATTACTTTTTATCATTCTGTCGTCAGTGTTGTTCATAAGGCTGTTTGTTAATCAATGAAAAGATATGCTTGCTTGGGTATTCTATTTCAGTTCCATCTGTTGTAAAGAAAAACCAATAGCTAAGGTGCTCTTAGTGTGCTGTGTCTATATAAAGACTATAGCGACCAGTCTCTCCGTAGACATTGCATTTGGAGAGAGAGAGAGAGAGAGAGAGAGAGAGAGAGAAGAGAGAGAGAGAGAGGGAGAGAGAGAGAGAGTGAGAGAGAGATAGAGAGAGAGACTGGCAAGCGAGAGAGACAACAAACAACATACACACACACCCACAGCACTGAGAGAGAGAGACGAGAGAGAGAGAGAGAGAGAGAGACAGACAGACAGACAGACAGGACAGACAAGACAGACAGACTCAGAGAGAAGGAGAGAGAAGGAGAGAGAGGAAAGAGACAGAGACAGAGCTAGAGACAGAGCGGAGAGACAGAAACAGAAAGAGAGAATTTAGATTAGAATGAATGAATGAATGAATGAATGAATGAGATGAATGAATGAATGTGTAAGCTTTACAAAGCCATTTACAAGGGGAGACGGATGGGACAGGGACTGCTGTGCAACAACAACAACAACAACAACAACAACAACAAAAACCGAAGTAAACACCCACTGACAACATTACAAGAAAGTTCATCGTGATGAGGAGTCCAGGTCACGGAAAACCACATAAGTTAGTCCTCAAACATCGAAAATTAGATGACAGTTATTAGAATAAGAAAAAATAATCAACAGATGCGAAAGGCACACACACCACAACACACACACACACACACACACACACACACACACCACACACACACACAGAGAGAGAGAGAGAGAGAGAGGACTGGGAGAGGGAGTCGGAGGAGAGAGAGAGAGAGAGAGAGAGAGAGAGAGAGAATGTTGTGCAATCTATCCATATTGCTCTATAATTTGACTCCAGGTCTTTTCGATCTTCGACCTTGTTCAATCTACTGTACTTCATTATAGTTTTGACACCATGCCTCTCAATCTTCTACCTTGTTCAATCTATCTATATAGTGTTGTAACTTAACACAATTTCTCTCAGTCTTCTACCGAGTTCAATCTATCTATACTGCTCTATAATTTGACACCATGCCTCTCAATCTTCTGCGTTGTTCAATCTATCTATACTACTCTATAATTTCACACCAGATCTCTTCGCCTCTCGCTGTGCGCCCTCTGGATATTGCTCCATATTTTAATGTCAGGTCTCTAAATTCTTTGTGTTCCCTACTCTGTCTACCAAGCTTTACAATCTTCATGCACTGTTTCCGATACAATGCTCTGTAATGCCCGGTACATTGCTTCCCTCAGCAAAAAGCCCCTCACCCCCACATTCCCTGACAATGCTGCCAGCAACGAGTCTCTCACCCCCATCCCCCCCCCCCCCCTCCCCACATTCCCTGACATGCTTTCAGCAACGACCCCCTCACCCCCACATTCCCTGACAATGCTTTCAGCACGACCCCCTCACCCCACATTCCCTGACAATGCTTTCAGCAACGACCCCCTCACCCCCACATTCCCTGACAATGCTTTCAGCAACGACCCCCCCTCACCCCCACATTCCCTGACAATGCTTTCAGCAACGGGCCCCTCACCCCCACATTCCCTGACAATGCTTTCAGCAACGACCCCCTCACCCCCAGATTCCCTGACAATGCTTTCAGCAAACAACCCCCTCACCCCCACATTCCCTGACAATGCTTTCAGCAACGACCCCCTCACCCCCCACATTCCCTGACAATGCTTTCAGCAACGACCCCCTCACCCCAAGATTCCCTGACAATGCTTTCAGCACGACCCCCTCACCCCCACATTCCCTGACAATGCTTTCAGCAACGGGCCCCTCACCCCCCACATTCCCTGACAATGCTTTCAGCAAACGAGCCCCTCACCCCCACATTCCCTGACAATGCTTTCTCAGCAACGGGCCCCTCACCCCCACATTCCCTGACAATGCTTTCAGCAACGGGCCCCTCACCCCCACATTCCCTGACAATGCTTTCAGCAACGACCCCCTCACCCCCACATTCCCCTGACAATGCTTTCAGCAACGGGCCCCTCACCCCCACATTCCCTGACAATGCTTTCAGCAACGGGCCCCTCACCCCCACATTCCCTGACAATGCTTTCAGCAACGACCCCCCCCTCACCCCCACATTCCCTGACAATGCTTTCAGCAACGGGC
>JADBJO010002279.1:51601-61601 GCA_016801955.1 Conus betulinus
AGTAAAAGATCACAGATGTATCACATTTCGGGCCATCCCCCCTGTTCAGATACAAGAAAGGAAGAAAGAATAAATATTGATCAAGTAGCTCTTCTAGGATCATCATTCGGTTCAGATGCAAGAAAGACAGAAAGAATGAACATTGATCTAGTAGCATTATGAGGATCATCTTCCTGTTCAGATGCAAGAAAGAAAGAAGGAATAAATACTGATCAAGTAGTACTGCTGGGATCATCTTTTCTGTACAGATGCAAGAAAGAAAGAAAGAATAAATACTGATCAAGTAGTACTGCTAGGATCATCATTATGTTCAGATGCAGGAAAGAAAGAAAGAATAAATATTGATCAAGTAGTACTTCTAGGATCATCATTCGGCTCAGAAGCAAGCAAGCAAGAAAGGAATGAATGAATGGAGGAGAATCACTTTGAGCATCAAGATTCGGTTCAGCTGCAATCTGAAAGAGAAAAGAGTTTGTAGGCAAGTACAACGTTTAGGATCAGCATTGTTTATAGCGATAGAAATCATGGACATTAAAACGTTTGAGAATCATCGTCCGGCCGAGAGACAAGACGGAAATAAATAACGTTATTAGTTTGTGAGTTATAACCAATAGGCCTTGTGCCTATTGGTTTAACTCACAAACTAATAACACACAAGGCACAAGGCCAGAGCTACCTCCACCTCCACTGTAGCACCCACCTACATGTGTCCCATATGTGGGCGTTCCTTCTGGGCCCAGATCGGCCTAACCAGCCACCTGCTTACCCACACTCAGCGATCTTCCGTCTGAGATTGATGTCATGGTCATCTTCGAAATCGAAGTCGAACACACTAAAACCAAATAGGATCTTTATTTAATCCAGCTGAAAGAATGTAGTTGAGATCATTTTTCGAAATTTCACCTGTTTGGTTCGTTAGTGTCTTTTTTTTTTTTTTTTTTAATGTGACAGTGGATAGTAAGAAGAAGCATACCTATAGTCACAACAACAAAGATGAAACCCCAAGATCTGAGCCACTACAATCAGCAGCAACGGACATGAACAAAAAGAAGATTGAAGAAAAAGGGAAGAGACAAAAAAGGGAGGAGGAAGAAGAAGCTAAAGACAAGGAAGAAACTAAAAAGACAAAGAAAAAAAAAAGAGAAAAGTCAAAAGTCTTGTAATGTTCGTCATAGCCTGGTTTACGATAGAGGCACCAGCATAGATGTAGTGGAGGGAGGGAAAAGAAAAAAAGGAAATAAGGCAGGAATAATGAGTGAGTGATGAATGAATGAATGAATGAAGAAGGAAGGAAGGAAGGAAGGAAGGAAGGAAGGAAGAAGAGAAGAAGAAGAAGAAGAAGAAGAAGAAGAAGAAGAAGAAGAAGAAGAACAAAGTAAAAAAAAAAAAAAAAAAAAAAAAAGAAGAAAAGGAAAGAAGAAGAAGAAGAAGAAGAAGAAGAAAAAGGAGTTGTAATTGAACCCTCAAGAAGTAGAAGCCTGTAAAAAGATCAGAGAGAAGAAGGAGAGGCTGACAGAAAGAAGGAAGCAAAAGAAGAAGATGGCATTATGGAGAAGAAGACAAACAAGAACAAGACGATGACAAGCATGCGTAGAAAAAAAGAGAGAGAGAGAGAGAGAGAGAGAGAGAGAGAGAGAGAGAGAGAGAGAGAGAGAGAGAGAGAGAGAGAGAGAGAGAGAGAGAGAGAGAAAAGCCTGGCATCGTAAGCGGAAATTATTGTTTGTTTAAATTCATTTAACACAATAAATACCGGATCACCTCCAAAACGAAACAAGAAGAAAAGCAACATCATTATCATTACTACTATGAATATTCATATAGCGCCTGTCCTCGGTTAGAGACCAAGCTCTAAGCGCTTTACAATCCGCACTGTTTACACAACGGGCTGCCTACCTGGGTAGTGCCGACTGGAGAGCTGCCTTGAACCATGAACCGACCAGCAGAGAAAAGAAACCCGCAAACAAACGAAGAGCACCCAGCATGCCAATTTAAATCCCATTTCAAACGAATGACCAAGTATCAGCCATCGGCATCAGGAAGAGGAGCAAAAGGAAAGGAAATGCAAGCATAAACCGACGAAGCACATCATCGGCACCACAGCACTTATACAGTCACCACCACCATCACCGACCAGAACAAGACTACTATCACCAGAATAAAGCACCAACAATCACCATACACAAACAAAAACAGAACACAGACCAACACCAACACTACACACACACACACACACACACACACACACACACCACACACACACACACACACACACACACACACACACACACACACTCACACGCGCGCGCACGCACACACTCACAAAACCAAACAAACAAAAAAAGACAAACGAACAAACAAACAACAAAAAACATGAAAAGTCAGCACCAACAAAGAAACAACACCGACACCAACATCAACACCACCTCCAACAAAAATAAACCTCCATTATCCTACAACACCGCCATCATCAATACAAAATGTGATCACCCCCATCATTACCAATACAAACAGACCCGCACCACAATCACCGCCGCTTAAACAACCTCGCTACCACCATGAAAAAAAAACACACCGCCATCACCACCACCTCCACCACCGACAAGACCACAACACCATCACCACCACCATCCAAACACCACCACCACCACTTTCACCACCGACAACACACCACCACCACACTACCACCATCACCACCACCACAGTCACCACCACTACCACCACCATCACCACCACCATCAGTACTAACACCATCATCACATCATCTCCACCACCGACAACAACACGACAACAACACCACAACACAAAACCACCACCATCACCACCACCTCCACCCAATGACAACACCACAACACCATCATCACCACCACCATCACCACCACCACTACTACCACCACCATTCAAACACCACCACCACCGCCGCCATCACCATCACCATTACCACCACCATCACCACCACCACCACCACCCTCCAAACACCACCAACACCACCATCGCCACTATCCAACACCACCACCACCACCACCACCACCATCCAAACACCCCCACCCCCACGCAGACGTGGCAGCAGTACCTGCACAGGTCTGCAACACCACGTCCACCAGGTTGGCCTCCAGCTGGGAGAAATCCTTCAGCAGGAACACGGGGCTGGGCGGAGGGGCAGCGCTGGTGCTGGTGGTGCTGGCGCTCACAGGGTCGAGGGTTCCATCTTCCGACACCCCCAGCATCTCCTCAGTGACATCCTCCTCCTCTTCCTCCTCCTCCTCCTCCTCCTCCCCGAATAGCTCCTCCTCCATTCCGGTTTCCACGGGCGTCAGGATGTCTTTTCCCGGGCCTGGCGGCGTTTAACACGATGTTGTCGTCGTCGTCGTCGTCGCCGGTGGCGTTGTTTGCTGTTCATCAGTTGTTCGGCGGTGAAGGTGAGGTGGGCGGGGGCGGCGGGGGCATCGCCCATCATGAGGTCCTGCATCATCATGGCTGTCTCGTCGTCCAGGCTGGAGATAGGGGGTGCAGGAGGCAGGACTCGGACTCTGGAAGACTCCTGCCGTGAAGGGACAGATTGGAGTGGGCATTGAAACGGCCAGTCAGTCTGAAACGGTCTGGAATGGTCAGTCCGTCCGAAACGGTCAGTCGGTCTGATATGGACAGTCCGTCTGAAAATGCAAGTGTGTTTGTCCGACATAAAAGGTTGCAATTGTGAATCAAGCTACAAAATAATAACCGTCTGAGAGAATCATTATTTGGTCTACCAAACCTGGTCCTAAACAGCGAGAGGGAGTGTGTGTGTGTGTGGGAGGGGGGGAGGGGGAATGGTAGGGGCGGAGAGGGTAGTAGAGGGAGAAGAAGTAGGGGGGAGGGTCACTTGATGCCATGATTGGATTATTAAATAGTACGGCTTAGCCATGTGTAACTTAGAGCTGTGAATGTTGTCTCCCTTGTAAAGAGTTTTGTTGTTTTTTGTTGCAAAGTGAGACGACTGCAGGCGGAAATCTAAACAAATCTTAATTAAATGTTAGCGAGCCGCCCAGAGAAACGTGGACAAACCACGTATCTCTGGGCGGTTCGCTAACATTTATTTAAGATTTGTTTTGTTTTGTGTTTTGTTTCCTTTTGACCTGCTGTAACCTTTGGGGTCCCTATATCTCGGGGAGGAACCCAAATCCAACCACCACTTCGATCTTGTAAATCGATCACCACCACTTCGATCTTGTGAATCAATCACCACCACTTCGATCTTGTGAATCAATCACCACCACTTCGATCTTGTAAATCGAGCACCACCACTTCGATCTTGTAAATCGATCACCATCTACTTTCACGCTTTGTCGTGGAATTAAATGCTGCACTTCCGATGGAAGTTGATGCTGAAAGTAGAACATTGAGTTTGGAAATTATGGGAATAAGTTATTTGGTTTAATGTTGATTTCATTGTCTACATTGTTTATGACACAACGTTTTAATTCATTTTTTCCCTATAATAAAGAAAACTTAAGTGGATGACATTGGTTTGAGTCGTCTCTGGCTACTAAAAAAAAATATGACTCGAAAGATGTTTGTCTGATGCTCATATCTAGAACAGGTTCACGGGTATATAAACAGAAGATATTCTCAACAAAAAAAAAACAAGCAAAACAAAACAAAAACAAAAACGAACAAAACAAAACAAAAAATTGTCTGTAAACAAGATTTACCATTGAAGAAATATTGATTTGTGTGACCTTGACTATCTTGCACAGCTCAGTAGCCTACAACTAATTACTGCATGAATGTAAAGTACCGCCACATTTTGTATTTACATTAATTTGAAATTGAGAATATTTGTTTCATTTGGGTTTCATCAGGATTTTAGCAAGAAAGCACACAAATTCCATGAGAGAGAGAGAGAGAGAGAGAGAGAGAGAGAGAGAGAGAGAGAGAGAGAGAGAGAGAGAGAGAGAGAGAGAGAGATGTAAGGGAAGTAATCTGTGCTACAGCTCACGTTCAGCGAGTAACCCCGCCATTGTCATGGGGCAGATGCCGCTTTGGGATCACGCCCAAAGCACTTTCGTCTCATCATTCAGCTAAAACAATTCCACCACAAAAAGGAAATGCCATATCTTGGGCATGAAACGGTGCCACCAATGCGGACAATTCTGATCGTGATTCTGGCGTGCCCTTCAAATCAAATCTTGGATTTTTTTTTTTTTTTTTAAATCTTTTTGCTTGACCCATGAACTATGAAAAGTAACCCTATCTGCAATGAGAGACAGGCTCTGTCTGATGTTTCCTTCTGGAACTGGTCTATTTCGGTGCTGGAACGAACATGCAGTGATCGCACTCCGCCTTTTCCACGCAGGTTCTTCCGCTGTATTTGCCCGCCCTGCTTTGAGCATTCCACCATTGTTCCCCTTCACTTCCTTCCGAGTTCAGCTCTAAGACTCCCCAAACGCAGACTGGAGGTCATATCAGAGAGCGCAGCCAGCTATTAATTTTCTGCATCACCTGTCTGGAACTTGATGCCGTCGAGAGATTCCACAACACGTCATCTCTTTGCAAGGTAAAAAAAAAAAAAAAAAAAAGAAAACTGCAAAAGAAGTTGACTGTTCTGACATTCAAACTCCTACAATTTGAGTGTTGCATACATTCTTGTGAATGTTGTGTGGGGGTAGGGGTGAATTGGATGGGGGTGGGGGTGGGGAGGATGGGTTGGAGGGGAGGGGTCTAGGTGTGGGCGAGGGGTGGGGAGGTCGGGGGTGGGGGTGAGGGAAGGAATGGTGAGGGTGTGTGGAATGGTTGTCTTTTTATTAGAGTGTTCTGAACGGGTTACTTTATGATGTGTGGATCTGTCGTTTTCATCCTGCTAATCAATGTTACGTCTTTGATCTACCGTTTGCTTTCGATTGTGTACCATTTGCTGAATCTCCGTCTTGTTTTTAGATTTTACAGCAGAAGTGAGCATATGTACAATGTGCATGTGATGTGCCCGTCATCTATGTGTGTGTGTGTGTGTGTGTGTGTGTGTGTGTGTGTGTGTGTGTGTGTGTGTGTGTGTGTGTGTTTAATTTCGCTTTGACATGTGTTCCTGTAAAGGGAGTAAGGGGAGGTGAGCCCGCTCATACAGTGGGGGCTGGCGCTGCATAGGTACCCACATCATTAGGAGATTATTTCACATCACTGAATCGTGAGTGCATAACGCATTGGGTAGCTATTACAAAATGACACGTATGACCAAAACTACTACTACTACTGCTACTACTACTACTACTGCTGCTGCTGCTGCTGCTACTACTGCAACTACTAGTCATCATCATCATCACCATCATCATCATCACATCATCACATTATATTATTATTATTATTATTATTATTATTACCATTGTATCATCATCATCATCATCATCATCATCATCATCATCATCATCATCATCGCCATCATTATTGTTAGTAATAGATCGTTATTATTATTATCATCATCATCATCATCATCATCATCATCATCATCATCATCATCATCATATATATTATTATTATTATTATTATTATTATTACTATGTTATTGTTATCAATGTTATTGTTAATAATTACGATGTATTGTATACATAATGATAATAATTATCATCATTACTATTATCATTGCTATTATGATTATATTATTAGTATCACTATTTTCCATCCGTAACAAATGTGACTCTGTATATAATACACACACACACACACACACACACACACACACACACACACACACACACACACACACATATATATATATATATACCCAGTACTCATCTTTGAATCCCCCGCCCCCTGTCCCTCTGTCTCTGTCTCTCTCTCTCGTCCCGTGTTTCCCCATTCCTTCCTCTCTCTCTCCTTTCCCTGCCACATCACTCCTCCGCCCCCTTTCCACCCCCACCCCCATGCAGCGCCCCCTGTCTGACCTTGCCGTTGTCGTCAGCTCCAGTGATGACCCTCAGCTCTTCCTCGCGGACGTTGTCGCCGACGCCGATGGTGATGAAGTTGAGGCCGGACCTTCGTGCCCGGGCCGCCTGCTTCTTGGTCCTGTGGATCTTGGTGGAGGAACTGGGCCGTGATGACGATCACCACCTGCACCACACACCGCATGACCACCTGAAGGCTTCCTGACCACCTGCACCCCACACCCTTCCACCACCTGAAGGCTTCCTCACCACCTGCACCCACCATCACCTGAAGGCTTCCTTACCACAGGCACCCCACACCCCACCACCACCTGAAGGCTTCCTTACCACAGGCACCCCACACCCCCCCACCACCACCTGAAGGCTTCCTTACCACAGGCACCCCACACCCCACCACCACCTGAAGGCTTCCTCACCACCTGCACCCACCACCACCTGAAGTCTTCCTTACCACGTGCACCTCACACCCCACCACCACCTGAAGGCTTCCTTACCACCTGCACCCACCACCACCTGAAGGCTTCCTTACCACAGGCACCCCACACCCCACCACCACCTGAAGGCTTCCTCACCACCTGCACCCACCATCACCTGAAGGCTTCCTTACCACAGGCACCCACCATCACCTGAACCTTACCACAGGCACCCCACACCCCACCACCTGAAAGGCTTCCTTACCACAGGCACCCCACACACCCCACCACCACCTGAAGGCTTCCTCACCACCTGCACCCACCATCACCTGAAGGCTTCCTCACCACCTGCACCCACCACCACCTGAAGGCTTCCTCACCACCTGCACCCACCATCACCTGAAGGCTTCCTTACCACAGGCACCCCACACCCCCACCACCACCTGAAGGCTTCCTTACCACAGGCACCCCACACCCCCACCACCACCTGAAGGCTTCCTTACCACAGGCACCACCATCACCTGAAGGCTTCCTCACCACCTGCACCCACCACCACCTGAAGGCTTCCTCACCACCTGCACCCACCACCACCTGAAGGCTTCCTCACCACCTGCACCCCCACCACCTGAAGGCTTCCTCACCACGTGCACCCACCATCACCTGAAGGTTTCCTTACCACAGGCACCCCCACACCCCACCACCACCTGAAGGCTTCACCCTCCACTACACGCTTTTTTTCCTTTGTTGTTGTTGTAATTGTGCCCAGCCCCAAAGCAACACTCGTTGTCTTGTTCTCCTGTGTTCATTTCCGTGGAAGCACCCATCCCAATTATATGAAAAGGCTTCAAATTGAACCCCTGTGTGATTTTTTAAACAAAGGTACCTCTCCCAATGTCAAGAAGGTTTCAAATTGAATTCCCGTGATCTTTGTACACAAAGATACCCATCCCAACATCAAAAAGGCTTCAAATTGAACTCCTGAGATTTTTTAAACAAAGGTTCCCACCCCAGCAACAAGAAGGCTTCAAATTGAATTCCTGTGGTTTTTCTAAAAAACAAAGGTTCCTATCCCCACATCAACAAGGTTTGAAACGGACCTCCTGTGATTCTTTTAAACACAGGCATCCATCCCAATATCAAGAAGGTTTCAAATTGAATTCCTGTGATTTTTAAAACAAAGGTAACCATCCCAACAACAAAAAGGCTTCAAAATAAACCTCTGTGATTTTTTCTAGACAAAGATACCTATTCGAATATCAAGAAGGCTTCGAATTGAACTTCTGTTATTCATTTTAAACAAAGGTACCCATCCCCATATCAAAAAGGTTTGAAATTGAACTGTATATATTTTTTTTAACTGAACGCATCCGTTCCAGCAAAGAGGCTTCAACATAGATCTATAGTGTGTGTGTGTGTGTGTGTGTGTGTGTGTGTGTGTGCGTGCGTGCGTGCGTGCGTGCGTGCGTGCGTGCGTGCGTGCGTGCGCAAGCAGGCGTACGCGTGAGTGAGTGAGTGAGTGAGTGAGTGAGTGTGTGTGTGTGTGTGTGTGTGTGTGTGTGTGTGTGTGTGTGTGTGTGTGTGTGTGTGTGTGTGTGTGTGTGTGTGTGTGAACAAAAAATATATCCATTCCCACAAGGAGAATTGAACTTGAGTCCCAGTGTTTGATGTTGTTTTTGTGTTTTGAATACAACCCATCCAGCCGCAAAACATGGATGCTTTACCTTTGGCTCATGTTGTTTTCCCTTTTGAATGTAAAGAAAAAAGGATACGTCCACTAGTTTAATCACTGTAGAAGCCGTGAACTATCAGAGTTTCAACGAGTTAGGGGCACGGCGTGATGGAAATCAGCGCCCTTCGTTCTCCTTCGGCCGCTTTGACCCCACCTGGACTGAATCAGGTACCCATTTTTCTGCTGGACAGAGGGGATTCTGAAGTCCAAAAACCCGGCTTCACAAGGGATTTGAACTCATGACGGTCAGCTCAGGGGGCAAATGCTGTAACCACTGGACCACAGGACTCTCTGGCTGAATGTACACACCCTAACGATAAGGAGGCTTCTCCTTGGATCCTCGCGGTTGTTGCTCTTGTTGTCGTCGTCGTCGTTGTTGTTGTTGTTGTTGTTGTTGTTGTTGTTGTTGTCGTTGTTGTTGTTTCTTTTGGACTGCACTCAGCCCAGCAATGTGTAACATACTCTTAAACACCTGAGTTCGTTGTTTCTTTCTTTTCTTTGTCGTAGCTAATGCGTCCGTTCTTACAAAAAAGGTGCTTCATCTTGTTTTTTTTCCCCCTTTTCAAAACATCCATCCCAGCTTAAGGAGTTTTCAATTTGGATTTGTTTGTTTACTTGTTTATGTGTCTGTTAACTTCTTTCTTTGTTTCGCCAGTGGGAAGCTTTCACATCGAAAACAGGAGGCTTCATCTTGGAGAGCAGTGTTTGATGTTGGTTTCCTTTTGAATGTTGACATACCAGCAACAATGTTGTTATATCTTGGATCTCTCTCTCTCTCTGCCTGCCTCTCTCCCCCCCCCCCCCCCCCCTCTCTCTCTCTCTCTCTCTCTCTCTCTCTCTCTCTCTGCCACACTTGCTCCCTTCCACACTATTGCTGACTCTGAGGCATTCAACATATTCTAGATAACAATGTTCTCTCCTTCTCTCTCTCTCTCTCTCTCTCTCTC
>JADBJO010002279.1:69101-71601 GCA_016801955.1 Conus betulinus
AATTCGAGGGTCTCGTTTGACAATGTCGCTCCATGTCGCCCCTTCGCAATGATTTCTGATGCTAATTCGTTTATAAATAATAAAGAAAACAATACAGGACTACAGGCATCTCCCTGTTTCACACCCTGTGTGCACAAAATACTGTCAGTGAATTCGTTGCCGAATCTTACTTTTGCTTTTACATTAGAATACATACTTCTTATACACTGAAACAGCTTCCCTTTAATACCATTCTTCTGAAGAACTGGCCACAGTAGTTTCCTTGAAATGGAGTCAAAGCCTTCTCAAAATCAATGAAAGCTACATAGAACTTACGATTTAACGAAAATTGCTTTTGTATTATGCTAGTAATGTAAACATATGATCCACTGTTGAATACCCTTTCTGAAACCCGCCTGATATTCACCTGTTATATTATACTGTTCTACCCATATCTGTAACCTGTTGTTTATAATAGAACTGTACAGTTTGCTGCCGATGTCACATAGTGACACACCTCTATAGTTGCCAGGATCGTTAACATTACCTTTTTTAAATAGTGGTACTATAATTGATTCCATCCAGGCTTCGGGATATATTCCTCTGTGAAAAAGAGCATTGAAAAATTTAACAAGGAAATCGACAATTACTTCGCCACCATTTTTAAACATTTCTCCAATTAAGCCATCTGGACCAGCAGATTTGCCGTTTTTTCAATTTCTTTATGGCAAGTAAAACTTCTTCTTTTGAAACTGGGTTATCAAATAAATTGAGTTCATCTGTGGCTTCTAAATCAGACGCGGTTTCCATTTCTACTGAACTGTCCACATCCTTATCAAGGAGGTTTTTGAAATGCTCATGCCACTCATTAATAGAAATAGATGCATGTACACGAGACCCTTTGGGTGACACCTTATGTACATTCTGCCAGAAAGCACTGGGATCATTGACCGAGTCAACAAGATTACTTAATAAACAAGTATTATATTCATTTTGCTTTTTCTGTAACAGGTTTTTATATTCTCTCCGTGATTTACAATACCTTGACCTGTCCTCAACATCTAAAGTTCCACGAAATACTCTAAGCAGCCTCCTGGCCGAAAGCTTAGCTACATGACATTCTACATCAAACCATGCATCGTTACATTTCCTCTTATCAGTTCTGATCCTTGTTTTCATACACTCAGCTTGTTTTTTTTTTTCACACAGTTGTTAAACGCATTCAATGCCAAGTTGATATCCACATCAATAAGATCAATTGCTGCTTCGAGTAAAGATTTACTATCTTCACTGCTCATGAGAGCATGGATATTCCAGCCCTCTGTTCCTGCCAAACAAACTTTTCAATAAACTTACCGTTTTTATTGATATAACCTTGGTTCATATGAAGCTCATCGCCATTATCAAAATTAACATGGAGTTCCAAAGGCTGATGGTCCGACTCGATGCGTTCTTGTACATATAGTATACATGATTCCATCATACATACATACAGATCAACAGAGGCCAAAAAAACATAATCATGCACGCTATTACCTGTATCAGAAACGTATGTAAAACGACCTTTACGGTCGCCATTACATACTCCGTTTAAAATGCATAATTCTAGAGCTGTGCACATACTCAGCAAACATTTGCCGTATCTGTTCAGTACCTTGTCTTCAGACTCCCTTTTAACACAAAACGATTCGTTTTTTAAAGAGTTATTATACATAGTGTCGTTCATAGTTATATCCTGATTAACATTAGACGTTCTGATATTAAGGTCTCCGTTTAAAAGTATGTACATATTAGGAAATTCAAATATCTTATCCGTCAGAATATCTTCCAGTGTCCGAATACCATTATTATCAACATCAAGTGCGAATACTACGGTGAGTTTTTCCGGATGTACAGAGGTGCCCACATACAAAACATCTTTGGTCAAATTAAGTAGACTTTTAGATATTACGAACATAATGACATTGTTGTTATCAACATCAACAACTCTAACATGTTGCAAACACTCTTTGTTATGAGACAAATTATTCCCCTGATCGTCTTCCTTGCTGAGTAAATTGTACAGCGGGTTTGCAGAATATTTCATGGGTATGAAAAAAAGAAGGTTGTAAATAATCAAGGAAAGTTTCAACAAGACAAACAATATCGAACGATGTAACATAAGAGATAAAGCTCTGATCACCAATCTTCGACAATAACCCATTGACATTCCAGTGCAAAAAAGACAAGCGTTTATCATCCATACACACATTATTCCTTTCACGCCCTCACACACGTGCACTTTTTTTCTCGCTGTTTACAATCTTCACTGCCACCCACAAAACACACATCACTGACACACTGGAGATTGGGAAAGTGTTCACGCTTTTTCTCGTGCACGCTGGCGGCGGCTGCCATTCCTGCAGTGTCATCCTCTGTCACAGGTTCACGAGGAGCAGTGTCACTTGCACGTGGAGGCATTCTGCTACAGCTAAAAGAAGACGGCGATTCTAAATTTTTTGTTCCCTGTACATTATTTACA
>JADBJO010002279.1:76601-91601 GCA_016801955.1 Conus betulinus
ACCTTTCAGCCAAGCCAGCAACCTTAACCTTTTGACCTTTCACCCAAGCCAGCAATCTTAACCTTTTGACCTTTCAGCCAAGCCAGCAACCTTAACCTTTTGACCTTTCAGCCAAGCCAGCAACCTTAACCTTTTGACCTTTCACCCAAGCCAGCAACCTTAACCTTTGACCTTTCACCCAAGCCAGCAATCTTAACCTTTGGACCTTTCACCCAAGCCCGACCGCCAGGGCAGAGTGGCTTTTAGGGAAGGCTGTCACCGCGTAGAGTGGAGAAAACTTGTCCTGAAAATCACCACCGCCAACCAGAATCAATATTTCACTACTTGAATCCATTCAGCTTTGGATACATTTTGAAATGATTCTGAGTGGGTCCGCCAATCAACAGCGACAAGCAAATATAGAGGACAAAGAACGACGCGTTTCGACCTCTTTGGTCTTCTTCAGGCAAGAGAAACTACGTTCAGGACAACGCCCACCTGACGCCGAATTGGAGAAGAGAAGTATTGCTCGTCGTCCCTTTTCACTGTCCTGAGTGCTGTTTCTCTCGCCTGAAGAAGACCTAAGAGGTCGAAACTCGTCCCTGTTTTGTCTTGTAATTTGTTTGTCTCTGTTGTTTTGTCCGACCAACTAAGAATTATTTTGAAGATGTGTATTAATTTCAACCTGCACTCAACTCACTTTAAAACCGGCTGGGGATAGTTACAGATGAAAGGATTAATAATAAAAAAAAAAAAAAGGTGGGAAAGAAAAAGAGAAAAGAGGGGAAAAAAAAAAAAGGAAAGAACAGTAAAAAGAATGAGGAATTAGACGTTGACAACCAACTGCAAGTCAGTCTTGGTCAGAAAGAAACAATCAATGACCCAGGTCCAAAGTGGAGGAGCCTGGACTGTCCTGTTGCAATGAAACGACCCGAGACGTGGAGAGAATGCAAGATACACTGACAACGGACCTCCAGTTTGGAGAGGAAATACAGGCACACGCAGGTCTGGTCATGTCAACCAGAGAAGTGCCTGAGAATAACCTGCAATACAATGATGATAGTGTATGCTCTGCTCTAGCTTGGAACACACACCCACACCACACCCCACACACCNCCTTTCAGCCAAGCCAGCAACCTTAACCTTTTGACCTTTCAGCCAAGCCAGCAACCTTAACCTTTTGACCTTTCACCCAAGCCAGCAACCTTTAACCTTTGACCTTTCACCCAAGCCAGCAATCTTAACCTTTGGACCTTTCAACCCAAGCCCGACCGCCAGGGCAGAGTGGCTTTTAGGGAAGGCTGTCACCCGCGTAGAGTGGAGAAAACTTGTCCTGAAAATCACCACCGCCAACCAGAATCAATATTTCACTACTTGAATCCCATTCAGCTTTGGATACATTTTGAAAATGATTCTGAGTGGGTCCGCCAATCAACAGCGACAAGCAAATATAGAGGACAAAGAACGACGCGTTTCGACCTCTTTGGTCTTCTTCAGGCAAGAGAACTACGTTCAGGACAACGCCACCTGACGCCGAATGGAGAAGAGAAGTATTGCTCGTCGTCGTCCCTTTTTCACTGTCCTGAGTGCTGTTTCTCTCGCCTGAAGAAGACCTAAGAGGTCGAAACTCGTCCTGTTTTGTCTTGTAATTTGTTTGTCTCTGTTGTTTGTCCGACCAACTAAGAATTATTTTGAAGATGTGTATTAATTTCAACCTGCACTCAACTCACTTTAAACCGGCTGGGGATAGTTACAGATGAAAGGATTAATAATAAAAAAAAAAAAAGGTGGAAAGAAAAAGAGAAAAGAGGGGAAAAAAAAAAAAAGGAAAGAACAGTAAAAAGAATGAGGAATTAGACGTTGACAACCAACTGCAAGTCAGTCTTGGTCAGAAAGAAACAATCAATGACCAGGTCCAAAGTGGAGGAGCCTGGACTGTCCTGTTGCAATGAAACGACCCGAGACGTGGAGAGAATGCAAGATACACTGACAACGGACCTCCAGTTTGGAGAGGAAATACAGGCACACGCAGGTCTGGTCA
Source organism: Conus betulinus (assembly GCA_016801955.1). Classification (NCBI taxonomy): domain Eukaryota; kingdom Metazoa; phylum Mollusca; class Gastropoda; order Neogastropoda; family Conidae; genus Conus; species Conus betulinus. Next base: position 78,622 of record JADBJO010002279.1, read on the forward strand.
TGTCAACCAGAGAAGTGCCTGAGAATAACCTGCAATACAATGATGATAGTGTATGCTCTGCTCTAGCTTGGAATGGCACCCAGTGGAGATTTGACATAAATGGCTGGCATTTGTTAAGACACAAGCGAAGCTGGCGGAAGAGTGACACACACACACACACACACACACACACACACACACACACACACACACACACACACACACACGTGCGCGCACATACAGAGAGAGAGAGAGAGAGAGAGAGAGAGAGAGAGAGAGAGAGAGAGCACTTCTTAAGCTACTCACTGTGTTCTCTCTGCCTAGAATGTTACGTGTTCACCTACGCGCGTCGCTGTGCTTGGTTTGTGTCTGACCAAGTTTACACAAACAACCCTGGACCGAAACACAAGATGTGGCCCCAAAGTACAAACCCCTTACAGTTTGTTGCAGATTTGTATCAAAAGACAATCCAGGACACCCTAAGCAAAGACAGCTGGAATGCTGCTGCAGGACGACGCCATGACAGTTCGGTTCAGATCCGGGTCAAAGGTTACATCCGGTGTCTGTTCGACCTTGACAAAGATGTGCGCTACCGTAGGCGTCCTTTCTCGTTTCGTATGCAGGTCACGTCTAGTCGTCCTCACAGCAATGTTCGCCTTCAATGTCGCGTGCCGTGAGCTGGATAATTAAAAACAGAACTTCCCCGAAGACTCTTTCCATCAATGAGAAGAGGTTATCTTAAAAAAAAAGAAAAAAAAAAGGGGGGGTGGGGGGAGGGGGGGGGGGGGGGGGGGGGGGGGGAGAGAATAGGAGGATGGAAGCTCCCCCCCCCCCCTCCAAAAAAAAAAGTTTTGATATCTATGTTGCAAGGGGACAAATGGCTGAATCTTTTCTTGTTAACGTCCAGTCCCGTGACATAACGTTTGTCGCGTTTGAATCCAAGATGAAGATTGTTTTACTCGTGACCAGTTTGGACACATGGAGTTTATCTTTAGGCTTCCCTGAACGAAATCAGGTACTGAGTTACTGCTGGGTGGACAGAGAGCATTCTCAAACCCGAAAAAAAAAAAAGACGCCACGAGAGGTTCGAACTCACGACCGTCAGCTCCACGGGCAAACGCGTGAGCATTTGACCACGGACCCCTTCACGTCAGATTACTGATTATATCATGAAATCATGGCGTCAAAATATGTCAGAGTGCATGTCAACATGGACGTACATGTACTAAAACTTGAACTAGCAAAGAAATGTGTGGAATCTGAACACAGAAACTTGGATAGCCCAGACAGTTACCATTGAAACATTCCTGGGCATCGAAAGTAGCCATTTAGGAAGCGCACTAGAAAACGCTTTGTTTGAAAGTCGTTCTTATTTTTCATCTCAAACTTTTTTTTTCTCTTTATTTATTTATTTTTTTTTTTTTTCAGTATGACAACTATTATGTTAGGCTGATTCGTCGAGTTTCGTAAGCTTTCTTGCCGTTGGTAGAAGGAATGATCGGCTTTCCGCTGTTGCGGCAGGGGAGGGAATGCAGCAGGAAGTAAACACGTGAGCTGTCAGGCAGTCCATTATCCACTCCGTCAAGCGCACACAACTCTCATGTATTTGTATTGCACGGGCTTTGACTGGCTGGGTTCTCAGGGGATGGAGGTGGAAGGTAAAGCAACTCTGTCAGGTATTGCACGGGCTTTGGCTGGCTGGGTTCTCAGGGCATGGGGGTGGACGTCAAAGCCAAGCAAGCCCTAAAAGCAGTAAGGGAAGAGGAGGGGTGTGGGGGGATTACCCAAACTGATTTTGTGAGTCGCATCATTAAAGGAAGAAAAAAAAAAAAATAACAGAGATAAGAAGGAAAACACCGAAACATCGCGCACTTTTGTATTAGTTTAGCCAAAAACGCAGCTGACTTTACGAAACTATGATACTATCAACTAATTCTCTTGGAAGAGACCTCCTCCAGTTGAATGACTTATCTCCCTTTCTATACCCATCCTCTCCCCTTTTCGTCCTGCCTCACCATCCCTCTCTCTCCTTCATCCCCAGCATCCTCCACCCTGCTATTTCCCCACCCCCTCTCCACAGCTCTCATACTCCTCAACCTTTAACGACAGTGACAGGTACTTAGCCAGGGACCGGGTTTGTGGAATCCATTATGACAAAAAACAAACGGCGGAAGCTAGGCCCAGTTTGAAATCATGTCAGTCATCTCCAGTCAGTGGCGTCATACATCATGGTGTTTTTGTGTCACGTCACTGCTGACGTAGACACAGCCATGAACTGTCCGAAGTGATCGTAGTCATGGACGGCCCCAGGGGGACCCCACTGGTGTGATTCTGATTGTGTGTGATGTCAAAGGAACATGATCGCATCTTCTTTCTGGCAAAGGTGTACGGTGAATGTAATCTATGATTATGGGAAGAGCTCCGTCTTTTCTTGAGTGAAGCTCCAAAACTTCCTCCGAACCGTGGTACATGTTTTCGATCTATATACTACGATCCGTCCGGTTGTTCCATCCTCTCTCTCTCTCTCTCTCTCTCTCTCTCTCTCTCTCTCTCTCTCTCTCTCTCTGTCACACACACACACCCACACACACACACACACACACACACACACACACACAACACACACACACACACACACACACACACTCTCTCTCTCTCTCTCTCACACACACACACACACACACACACACACACACACACACACACACACACGCACACAGAGGCGCCAACCATGAAGACGATGACCAATATCTCCTCGGCAGAACACGGGCAATCGAAACGCGGGTTTAGCAATGTGAACATTGAATATTAGACTGTCCCGCTAAAACCTAGTTGAGGGGGGAAAATGTGGATGGGGAAGGTGATGTGGGAAGGGGAGAGGGGGGGGAAGAATTTCTGGGGGTGAAGAGAGAGATGGGGGAAGGTGGGTTGGGGAGATGGGGCAAGGTGGGTGGGGGTGACAGTAATGCCTGTCTTCAGTTCTCTGTTCAGGTAACTGGAAAACCTTACACTACACGTGTGGTCGTTGAAACGGCAGAGGATTATGTTTATGATGAATACAAAAAGTCATGGATATTCAGTCAGACTGGGAGATCAGTTTCAGTTACCGCTATCTTGCCCCGCGCAAAATTTACATCTAGAATCGGTGCATAACCCCTGCCACTGTATGTATGTGGGTTGTAGTGTGCTTTGGTGTTATGTTCTTCCCTGTTAAACCATAAACCTCTGCCACTGTATGTATGTGGGTTGTAGTGTGCTTTGGTGTTATGTTCTTCCCTGTCAAGCCATTTCTGCAAACAACACCTCCCACATTGCCCAGTACATTACAAAGACGTTGGCTGTCTCTCCCACATTGCCCAGTACATTACAAAGACGTTGGCTGTCTCTCCCACATTGCACAGTACATTGCAAATACGTTGGCTGTCTCTCCCACATTGCACAGTACATTACAAAGGCGTTGGCTGTCTCTCTTCATTAAGCCCTCACTGTGTCACCGTGCATTCCTGGCTTCATCTGCCGCCATGGGTTACAGACCGACTCAGTGGGAGAACACCCAGTTTGCCCGTAAGACGCTGCGGGTTCAAATCCCGCCAAAGCTCAACGCAACAAAAAGCCATTTCGTTTCTTCGCTACCCGTCTCAACATGTCAGTCTGAAGACTGTACAGAAAACAATTCTGGTGGCTTGTTTACTTTGTCAAGCTAAGCAAGTCACACACACTCTCTCCCCTTCCCCCTCGCCTTCAAGCCTTTCAGTGCAGAATCTTCATAAGACGAGGATACCGTTTGTTGTGAAAAAGCCCCGGCCTCTCCACAGGAACCACTGGGTCTAGGAGTTGTATGTCAATCATATTCCCGATTTTGTCCTCTGGGTTGCTCCCCCCTTGCAAGAAAGAAAGACACTTAATCCATGAAAACGTCACCCTTGTAGTTGGCCTCTCATCGTCACAATAGTCAACGTCACACTCTCCACGACGCCGCATTCACAGTCAAAGCCCCTTCACAATAGGGCGACAAGCGGGCATCCGACGTGTTGCAAAACACTCATATGAACTCCCAGTTAGGGGAAGACAGAGGTGGCTCATGTTTCATAGAGAATACTTTGTACTGAAAGCCTTTAAAGCCGCTGAGACGGAGTTTTGAAGAATTCAAAAAGAGAGAAAAGTTTGAAGGCTGGGTACAATCCCCATATCTTATGATGACAATGACCAAAATGCACCGAACTGTTTTCTAGTCATGCAAAGTAAGTTCCTGAAATTACCAGAAAGATACTGTCATCTCTCTCTCTCTCTCTGTCTGTCTGTCTGTCTGTCACACACACCACACACACACACACACACACACACACACACACACACACACACACACATCACATATATATATATATATATATATATATATATATATATATATATTGATCTGTATCTGTGTCAATTTGTTTATCTACCTACCTGCTGTCCACGTAACATATATTTAGAGAGAGAGAGAGAGAGAGAGAGAGAGAGAGAGAGAGAGTTTCTTTACACTTATGTTAGATATATAGAGAGGATCTACATCTGCAAGTCTACCTCTTATCTAACTACTTCTCTCCTCCCCCTCCCTCTCTCTTACTCTCCCCCCTCCCCCCCCCCCCCCCCCCCCTCAGTTGACCTCTCTCTATACGTCAACCTATCAGCCTGCCCATCAGTGAACCTGCCTCTCTATATCCCGTCTGACCAAGGTCTACACACAGCTGGGTGTCTGTGATGTCTGTCCCCTCCCTCTGCCCCGCCCTGTCAGCACTCTTCAGGAGCAGGACTTCAGGACACCCGACACCCGACCATTGGGCAAGTCAAGTCCGGGATTAACTGCCCCCCCCGTATTGCCTGTTACCTCGGTTCATCAAAAAGAGGATTCTGCTGGGAGAAAAAAAGCCCATGGGTACCCCCCCCCCCCCCCCCCCCCCCCCCCCCCCCCCCCCCCCCCCCCTCCAGCTGGTCGTGTGTTGTCGTCGGTACTACGCTGTGTGTGGATCAACTCCGCGTCGGTAACCCGAGAGGACCTCGTCTTCCCCTGCCTGTGGTTTGTGCGTGTTGTGAGTGCTGTACATACTGGAGCAGGTTTTTTTGTTTGTTTTCCGATGGGAAAAAAATGTCTTTTTTTTTTCTTCATGACCTCAGCTACAGAAAGACATCCCCCTCCACTCCCTCCCCGTCCCCCCCCCCCCCCCCCCCCCCCCCAACCGGACATGCTCCCCCTCAACTCTTTCTCTTGTTTGTCTGTCAGTCAGTCAGTCTGTCTGTCTGTCTCTGTTCGTCCGTCTGTCAGTCTGTCTGTCTCACTCTATCTCTGTGTGTATCTCTCCGTCCGTCTGTCTGTCTGTCTGTCTGCCTGCCTGTCTGTCTGTCTCTTTGTCTGTCTCTTTCTCTCTTTTTCTCCCCCTCTCTCCGCCATCCTCCCTCTCTCTCTCTCTCTCTCTCTCTCTCGCTCTCTCTCTCTCTCTCTCTCTCTCTCTCTCAAAAACAAACAAACACAAAATTCCAGTCTGCTATAGAACCCAGCCAGACTTTTGTGACATTCTCACATGAATGCTGAGATTAACGTCCTGTCAGCCTGAAGCTCTTAAAGACCTGTCAGCTCCCAGGCCAACGCCTGTTTGCACGACAAGGGGGCGACACTCGCTGTTCTTTTTTTCCCACCATCCTCTGTCAAAGGGCCGCCACTCTTCCACTCATCCTTTGCTGCCCGGGGCCACAGACTTTTTCCACTTTCTTTTCTTCATGGACAGTGACGTCCCCTGCGGCCTACTGGGCTGGGAGTGGTCGAGGAAACGTTGACCTCTTTGATACCAGGTGACCTCTTCAACACCAGGGATCCAGAATGATGTAGCTACTACATCAAGTCTTACCACTTTGCTCCCACGTAAAGAAACAAACAAAAAAAAAATGGCGGCTGGTAATACAGGCTTGTTATATGGGAAAGAGAGAGAGAGAGAGAGAGAGAGAGAGAGAGAGAGAGAGGTGGGAGAACATTGTTATCTAGCAATATGTTGAACTGCCTGAGTCAGCAATAGTGTGGAAGGGAGCAATAGTGTGGCAGAGAGAGAGAGAGAGAGAGAGAGAGAGAGAGAGAGGAGAGAGAGAGAGAGAGAGAGAGAGGAGAGTGGAGAACATTGTTATCTAGCAATATATGTTGAAATGCCTGAAGTCAGCAATAGTGTGAAGGGAGCAATAGTTGTGGCAGAGAGAGAGAGAGAGAGAGAAGAGAGAGGAGAGAGGAGAGAGAGAGAGGAGAGAGAGAGAGAGAGAGAGAGAGAGGAGAGAGAGAGAGAAGGGGGTGGTGTGTGGTGGGAGGCCATTGTTATCTCTACCAAAATGTTTGAAATGCCTCAGGAGAGTCAGCAATACTCTGGAAGGGGGCAATAGTTTGGTAAAAGGGGATGGGGGTGAGCCGTGTGAGAGAGAGAGAGAGAGAGAGAGAGAGAGAGAGAACACTCTTTTCGAGTAATATGTTGAATACCTCAGAGTCAGCAATATTTGCGAAAGGGGCAAAGTCTGGAAACTGGAGCTAGGAAAGGGAGGGGGGGGGGGGGGGGGGGGGGGGGGGGGGGGGGGAGGAAAGGGAATGGGGAGGGAGTAAACGGGGAGGATAATAACATTTTTTTTTGTGGGCGGTGGCCTTAGTAAGGCGGGCACTGCACAAATACTGGTGTGTTTTCTAACAGGATTTCATGTTTATCAAGGAGACTTTTTCTTCGCAACATCTGCTCACCCTCTTTTTCCTTGCTGTTTAATGAATGACACAGGGGGGTTTGTGGGGGTGGGGGTGGGGGGGGGGGTGGGGTGGGGGTGGGTGGGGGGAAGCGGCGGTATTCTATACTGTACTGCCGTAACCTGCAGAGATCACATTCACCTTACAACACAACTGCAGCTGTTGGTCTTCTTCTTCTTTCTTTCTTTCTTATTCTTTTTTTTTTTTATTTTTTTTTTTTTTTTTACATTTTCACTTTCTAAACACTTGTTTTTTCCCAGAGAATATTTTTTTTTCTGTGAAAGTGTTGCCAGGGACAACATAGAGGCAGCAGTGCTTACACAAGAAGCATGCACATGTAGAGAATCGTCGTGCTTCCTTCATCTCATCCTTCATCCGACCTGGCTTACAAAATGGCGCGCAGTCGTGAAAAAAAAGAAAAGAAAAAAAAAAAAAAAAAAAAAAAGAAAAGAAAAAAGAAAAAAATTCTTTGCTTTAAGCAGACAGACAGTCACCAAAGAATGGTGTTTTTTCTTTGTCAGATGCGTATACAGGCATCACCATGTTTTTGTGCACGCGCACATACCTGTTAAGGAACGCATGTGCTTGTTAAGGAACGAATATCCTGTTAAGGAACGCATATCCTTGTTAAGGAACGCACGCATATCCTTGTTTAGGAACGCATATCCTCCTTGTTTAGGAACGCATATCCTTGTTAAGGAATCAAGGAACGCATATCCTTGTTAAGGAACTTAAGGAACGCATATCCTTGTTAAGGAACGCATATAACTTGTTTAGGAACGCATAAACTTGTTAAGGAACGCATAAATTTGTTAAGGAACACTTCAGACACAGCAGGTATGCCCACAACAGGCTGCACACCACAAATGAATGGTTCAGGGCCCCTACTTGGGACTCGAATATTTATAGACTGAAATGTCTTTCTGCTCCTTTTCTTTCATGCGTCCGTAAGAGAGATGCCAGAAGGTTCCTGCAGAGACGGACCACAAGGCTGTGTTAGCTGTACGATAGCTCATGCTTTAGGTTGGAAATAATGTTACGGTAAACATTCTTACAATGAAGTAAAATAAATGTGGGGGTGGGGGTGGGGGGTGGGGGTGGGGGGGGGGGCGGGGGGGGGGGGGTTTGTAGGGGGGGATGAGTTGGTATTCATTTGATCTACAATCAGTTCAATATTAATCTGTAGCTCAAATTGATGCTTTGCCTTAAAACGCTATGAATGATGCAGTCATGCGGTGAAGGTTCTTAACTGTGGCGTGTGGCCTGCATCACTTTTCTCTCGCTCAACACCCCGCTTGCTTCCTTTTCAAACACTGTCCCCCGGTGAGGCTGCATCGGTCAAAGCTGGCCCCTGTCTGTCCGTGGAGTGACCAGAGGGATGACCCTAAGTACAGCGAGCTCAGGAGAGCAGATAGGGCTGGACGAAGTGAACTGCCTCCCATTAGCTTTGTGCTGATGGAGAAGTCGTCAGATCTGGACAGCGCGGGCTGTGTGAGAAGGTGCCGTTAGTACACCGCCTCGGTCAGCGGAGCAGGTCTCAGAGAGAGAGAGAGAGAGAGAGTCCTCTCAGAGAGAGAGAGAGAGAGGTCTCTCAGAGAGAGAGAGAGAGAGAGAGAGAGAGAGAGAGAGAGAGAGAGAGAGAGAGAGAGAGAGTTCACTGGAAGATCGGCAATTTGAAGTACGAGAGGGAGAGGCAGTGATGGATGGGGAGGGGGGGAGGGGATGGAGGGTTGGAGGGGGGGGGGGGAACAGGTAAAAGGAGCAGGGTAGTGGTGAGAGAATGGGGGGTTGGAAGGCGGTGGTGGTGGTGACATGGTCTGTCCAGATGCCTCGTTCACAGAGGTGCAGAAGATACTGGAACGGCTGTCATGGTACCACAGCCGCATTCTGGGTCACTCCTGTAGTCTTCCCTTCTTCCTTAGAACGGCTGTCATGGTACCACAGCCGCATTCTGGGTCACTCCTGTAGTCTTCCCTTCTTCCTTAGAACGGCTGTCATGGTACCACAGCCGCATTCTGGGTCACTCCTGCTGTAGTCTTCCCTTCTTCCTTAGAACGGCTGTCATGGTACCACAGCCGCATTCTGGGTCACTCCTGTAGTCTTCCCTTCTTCCTTAGAACGGCTGTCATGGTACCACAGCACATTCTGGGTCACTCTTTTAGGCTTTCCTTCTTCCCTTAGAACAGCTGTCATGGCACCACAGCTGCTTTCTGGGTCACTCCTGTAGTCTTCCCTTCTTCCTTAGAACGGCTGTCATGGTACCACAGCCGCATTTCTGGGTCACTCCTGTAGTCTTCCCTTCTTCTTCCTTAGAACGGCTGTCATGGTACCACAGCCGCTTTCTGGGTCACTCTTTTAGGCTTTCCTTCTTCCTTAGAACAGCTGTCATGGCACCACAGCTGCTTTCTGGGTCACTCCTGTAGTCTTCCCTTCTTCCTCAGAACGGCTGTCATGGTACCACAGCCGCATTCTGGGTCACTCCTGTAGTCTTCCCTTCTTCCTTAAACGGCTGTCATGGTACCACAGCTGCTTTCTGGGTCACTCCTTTAGGCCTTCCTTCTTCCTTCCTTTCTTTTTCTTCTTTCAGTTCAAGTTGACTGTTATCTTACTTTAGCAGCACATCCTCTTTAAAACCAGTGAGCGGTCGTGAGCAAATTCCTCTTATAATCAGTGAGCGGTCGTGGAGCAAAAGAATGGATAATAATGGATCAGTTAAGAAGAAGATGGTGAACATTACATTTTCCCCCATTCCATCCACACTTGGTACGGCATGTGCATATGTAAGGCTGTAGATCAGACACAACTCACAAAAACGACCAAATCTTGTGCCCCCTGGTGCTGAAGTGTCTGAACATCAGGAAAATCCGATCGAGATGTACGTTTCACGGGTTGTCGCCATACTGCTTCGTGCTGAAACGAGTTCGAAACACGATGTCTCCCGAGCGACACAGAAGTGTGTGGGCGTGGAGTTGGCCGAAGCCTTTCAACTTTCAAGCGATGAATCTTGTTCTTACGTTTTCCATGTTGGTGAAACATCTGCTATGTCTGAACAGCAATATGTGTATGAAGACAATAACATATCCATGACACACAAGACAGATCAGGCTTCCGCATGCGCTGGTACACCCCATCTTCATATGTGAATGCCAGATATATGTCCTGACAGAAGATCTGGCGCATCATACCTTCCTATGTGAACGCCAGACATATGTCCTGACAGAAGATCTGGACTGAAGCCAGACCAGTGAAGTGAGGTGTTAGCGCAAGATACTAAGCATCAGACATACTGATCATGTATCACATATGCGTGCGTGCGTCAAACCATCAAACAGACCACTCGACCAGTTCTTCTGACTTCAGTGTAGAACAGAAATCTTCTTCGTTGGTAAAACCGTGTGACAAGACAAATTACCTCACGACATATAGCAACCCTACATAGGGAGACGGAGGGGAAGATAAATACACAATAATAACACGCAAACAGACAAACAAACATACAGCATGATGGACTGACAACGTTGCAGAATGGACATAGAAACCATTGGAAGAGACCCAGACTTTGGCACACGACGGACAGAACCGGAGGAACCTGGTGACCACATCTTCAGTGCGATGCCCCAGTGACTCTTTAGGAATGAATGGAGAAGAAGGAAGAAGGAAGAAGAACAGCTCGTTGGAGCATGTCTCTGTACGGACTGAAGCAAGAAGAAGAAGAAGAGCTCGTTGAAGCATGTCTCTTTACGGAGTGAAGGAGAAGGAAGAAGAAGAACAGCTCGTTTAAGCATGTTTCGTCTACCTGGCGAAACCCGCTTTAAACAGTCTGAACATGATATGAGGACATCGTGTTCATAGAGTCACTTCACCTGCGGAACGCCAGGTAGAAGACAGAATGAATAAGAGATGAAAAGATGAGGTAATGTTGCTTACAGCCCAGCCGACTGCAAAGGGCCATGTCAAGGCTGTCACCTCGTTGAAGACAACTCAAGTCATTACAAAAAACACTCATTCACACAACTCTCTTAAACTACACCCTCTAAAACACATCGGAAGTTTTGTTAATTTCTTTTTCTGCTGTACATTCTTAGATCAGATAGAAAATGGTGATCTCTTTCAGAAATTCAAAGATCACATCAGGTGGGACATATCTGAACAAGCTTTTCATGGAGTCTGCTGTGAAATATTCATGTCTCACATCACGCAAGTCCCAACAGTCTAAAAGGGCATAAGAGATCGATGATGCGGTACAAACATGTCATCTCTCTTGACCGTTGACTTTGACAGGCAAGGGTACTATGTCCTCTTTAGACTGACGTCATTTGGGAACGTATGGTTTGGCGTGTGAGGTCCACGTGATCCCTTTTTTTTTGTGACGAAGATGTATGATGTAAAATAGGTAGAGAACTGTACGAGAGACGCACCTGTACAAGTTCATATTAAGCTTGTGATCACTGTGTGCTTGTTTTTTTTATTTGACATATTTTAAGAGCTGAATCCCAATCGGCTTGCGATTACCTGTAGGAGCACTCACACGCCTTTGTACGCCTGCCTCACACGACACAAGTGACTAAGCAAACCAGTCAGTCGACCCAAAGCGGTACAGTCACAAAGGGCGACAATTTGTTCTACAGTACACATCACTGCACAGAGGGTGGTCAATGGCGACTTTTTTTTTTTTTTTTTTTTTTAACCGGGGTGACATTTTGTTCCGTGCAAAGTCGGTGCACGTCGTCACCGGGTGACATTCTTCACCAGGGAGATATTATGTCATGCAACCCAACCCCCTCCCTCTCCACCTTCCTCTCTTCTCCCTCTCTCCCCTCTCTTGACGGGAAAAACGAAGACAGAAAGCAGACAGCTAGCTTTCGTCCATGCTGTGCTCATTGTTAGCTGTGTTGTTTCACGCAATGCCTCTTTCTTTCTTTTTTTAAAGTTGACTCTCTCTCTCTCTCTCTCTCTCTCTCTCTCTCTCTCTCTCACTTACACTGTTTACACGCGTGAGAGCAAAATCCGGCACATGTAAACGCTGACAATGAACCCATACACATTTTAAACAAACTCTAACCGACAACCGTAACCAGAGTCAGCCATCGGAATCAACGATCTCCAACACACCACAAGATCCACAAAGCCCCAAGAATGTCGATTGTCTACACAATTTGAACAAATGCAGACAAATGTAAACATATGCATCTCAGAAAACATAGACATTGCAGCGCAAAAAAGGACACAACCAGCCGCCAAGGTTAACATCACGAATTCCTGGCTGGGAGGTCGTGGGTTCAATTCCCAACGGAGCCATTTCTCTGTGGGACTGTTTGCCCCGGGTGCTGCCTCCTCCACAGAACGGAATTTTCTGCCTTGGGACCACGCACTGCAGCTATATCCAGGTAATGCATGCGTCTTTTAAGAGTGTCACTCACATTTCATAACCGACACTGCAGGTGTCCGCCTCACTCGGGCCTGGTTGACCCTTGCGATATGTCCTGAAAGAAAGCGTAGAATTCAACCCTGGCGTGTAGTCTCGGATCAGAACGGAACTTCAAGGCATCATCTTTTGTCATCTTCGTCCATATATTGATCAAGTGAAAAAAAAAAAGGTCTGATTTTTTTTCCCCCCGAATCCAGCTCTAACCCTGTGTTAAGAGATCACAGACGCGCCAAAAGACGACAGTGCGCGAGGTCTCAACATATAAATGGCATGCCTGTAAGAAGTACACATACCTGTTCTTTATAGCTTAACAAACAAACCAAACAACCAACAAACAAAAGAAAATGTTGGAATCTAGGGTTGTTTTTGTACTCCTAGTTCTTATAGAACAGGGAGTACTTTGCAATGGGAACGAAGAATGCAGTCTGTGTGTCTGTCTGTGTGTGTGTGTGTCTGTCCGTCCGTGGTCAAAATGTGTTCCACTCGCTCCAGACAAAACTACTGAGCCGATCTTTCTGAAAATTTGTAGGTATTATGGGTCACGAATGATGCCCATGTTTGTTTTTAACCGTTATAGCCGTTACTTATGGCTGTTACGACCTGTAACGGTTTTTTTCCTCTTTATGGAATATCCCAGAAAGTACTTGGCTGATCTTGCTGACAATTTGTAGGTATGTTCATTATGGATCACGGATGATGCCCGATGTTTTATTTTACTGTTATAGCCGTTACTGATATTTTACAGTCATAGCCGTTACTAACGGCTATAACGGCCCATTACGGTTTTCTTCTTTATGGAAAATCTCAGAAAGTACTATGCCGATC
>JADBJO010002279.1:101601-116601 GCA_016801955.1 Conus betulinus
TGGGAATGTTTGGCGATGTGTTCAACCAGTTGAGTAGGCTGTGAACATTTATGTAAAATGTGTGTGTGTGTGTGTGTGTGTGTGTGCGTGCGTGCGTGCGTGCGTGCGGTGCGTGCGTGTGTGCGTGTGTGCGAGTGTGTGTGTGTGTGTGTGTGTGTGTGTGTGTGTGTGTGTGTGTGTGTGTGTGTGAGAGAGAGAGAGAGAGAGAGAGAGAGAGAGAGAGAGAGAGAGAGAGAGAGGAGAGAGAGAGAGAGAGAGAGCCCAGCCAGCCAGCCCAGCCAGAGACAGAGAGACAGAGACAGAGAGTACAACGAAAGAAGCCAATATCTCTATCACGCTTCTTTCCATTTTTTCTTTTTTTATTCTTTCTCTTTAGATGCCACCAAAACTTACAGTTTTATGACGAGCTTTAAGAGATAAAAGGCGAACACTTTTTTTTCTCCTTCAGATTCTTTGCAGCTGTTCTTTTTTTGGCCATCATTTGTTTCCCGCTATGCTTTATGTAGCCGCTGGAGAAAGAAGACAGACCACCCCCAGTGAGTGGAGGATGGACTGATTGTGACATTTTCCTCTGGTAAGTAGACCCGGCTTCTTTTGATCCCAACACTGGTATGCTTCAGACTACTTTTTTTTTTTTTAACTACCCCCCCCCTCTCTCTCTCTCTCCCTCGATCGCTCGCTCGCTCCACGTGTGTCTCCCCACACACGCATATACAAACACACACTCGTAGACATACAAATACGCACACATATAGACATACAGCCAGAGAGACAGACGGACAGACAGACGTGTGTATGTATAAGCATGTGTGTAGGATACACAAAAGTGTGTGTGTGTGTGTGTGTGTGTGTGTGTGTGTGTGTGTGCGTGCGTGCGTAACGTAGACGTGCGTAAAATAAATAAATAAGTAAATAAATACAAGTAAAATAGGTGATAGCTGTGTGTGTGTGCATGTGTGTGTGTGTGTGTGTGTGTGTGTGTAAATGTGCGCTTGTGTCGTGTGTATGTGTATGTGCGCTTGTGTGTGTGTGTGATCTGTGTGTGTGTGTGTGTGTGTGTGTGTGTGTGTGTAGAATGCAAAGCGCGAAAACAATGCGCGAAGTTCAAAGTCATGTGTGTGTGTGTGTGTGTGTGTGTGTGTGTGTGTGTCCGCGCGCGCGCGCGTGCGCCTGTGTGTGCGCATGTGTGCGTGCGTATGTGTGTGTGTGGTGTGTTTGTGTGTGTCTGTGTATATATGTATGTGTGTATGTGTATATGTGTGTATGTATATGTGTGTGTGTGTGTGTGTGTGTGTGTGTGTGTGTGTGTGCGTGTGTGTGTGCGTGTGTGTGTGTTTGTTTGTATGTGTGTATATGTGTGTGTGTGTGTGTGTATGCGTGTGTGTGTGTGTGTGTGTACTTGTGACACAAACGTGCGTGTGTACTTGTGCATGTGTGTGTGTGTGTGTGTGTGTGTGTGTGTGTGTGTGTGTGTGTGTGTGTGTGTGTGTGTGTGTGTAAAAGTGTCTGTTTCAAGTAAATGAAACCGAAATTTAGAAATATAGTTGGTTAATCATATGCTACAAAACGCTGTCAATTTCTCAACTGTGATGTCTTTTGATGTCATGTACTTTATAAGAAATTGGTGAACTGTTGAATATGAAGACTAAACAGTTTTGTTAAATTTGAAAAAAAACCATTTGTGCATGAAATTAATGGAGTTCCTTTGTATGGTAAAAACCACACAACAAAAAATGTCCCATTTTTGTTGCTATTCAGGTACTGTCCATTATGAGCTAAACTGGTACACCTGGCAGATGCACGGTTTTTTGTCAGAAAACAATTCCATAAGGTGATGTGATTTTTTCTCAGCTCAAAATCGCACTGCCTGAGAAAAGCTGGTACGAAATTTGACGAATCGTATGTACGTTTCGAAAGAGTTAAAACAGAACATATTTTCAGTTTCTGCATTTGTTTGATGCCTATTTGGACTCAAACCCATGCACACATTCCCTCTTATAATACATTTTAGCTGTTTGTCCACTTTTATTGGAAAATATACAGACAAGACGTCGTAAATCGTTATACATTCTAAATATAATTAGATCTGTCTCCGTTCTGTAAATGAGAATTCCATTTTGCCATCTAAAAATCAGCCAGTCTTTCTGGGAACATAAAAAAAAAAAAATGGATAAAAACATTCATACACCAACACCTTGGTTCATCCATACATAACCGAAACCACATTCACAGTTCATTCTCACATTAGTCACCCTATTTTTTCTTACCTCTGTCATCTGATTCTAACAGCATTTGGTATGTTTTGTGTGGTAATCTGTGATTTGCATCTGAAATGATTCTCAGCCAGTATTGTTCACGTTTAATGATGAACTTCAAAACATATAGGAAATCTAGCCATTTCACCATCTACCAAATCATTACAATGCTATACCAAGAAATTTCTTCAAACCAAAAACATGGACCTTCTCACAACGTACAGCAGCATCAAGGCATACTTCAGCTCTGTACTGTACCTCAGGTTGAACTTGGCCATCAAACAAATTCAAAAACAAAGTGAGGGAATCGTTGTCTAGCAACGATAATTTCCTTAGTCTGCACAGTAACACACTTTTCGCTGCACTGGCTGATCCATGCAAGCAAAGACAAACTCAAAAGCGGTTGAGAAGTATATCCTAACTACTAACACAAGTTGACAACAGGCATTGCAGATCCACTGTACATCCATTTTTCTCTCGCTGCCTTTCTAAATACAAGTATCTTGCTTTTTGCCATTCTAACTTTTAACTGTAATGAAGGAGCAACTCTGTACAAAGTATTCAGCTGAGTTTGTAATCCAATCACTGATTCTAATACCAAGACCACATCATTAGCCAAGAGAAGAATAGAAATCTCCAAAAAATGTTATTCATGAAATTTGTACCGTGCCGTTCTGCGTTAGTTCGTTAATGAAAAAAAAAAAAAAAAAAAAAAAAAAAACAGCACAGGGCTAGAGACATCACCCTGTTTCACAGCGGAGAATACAGTTTATACAGTGTGTTAGAGCAGTACCAGATCTCACTCTCGCCTTACACAAACATACACACTTATAACACATTTATCAAGTTTTCCATGAATACCCTTTTTAAACAGGGTAAGCCACAGCCAAGTTCTATTGACTGAATCAAAAGCCTTTTCGAAGTCTTTAAATGCAACACATGATTTACGATTTAAACAAAACTGTTTTTTTGTATAATTGTCATCAGTGTGAACATGTGATCAACGGTAGAATAGTATTCTTAAGCCCAGCTAGATATTCCCCGATAATATCATGTTTTTCCATCCACTCCTATGATCTCCTGTTGATTACAGCACTGTACAGTTTACTACAAAAAATTACACAGCGAAATTCCTCTTTAATTATTTGAATTGTTTGCATTGCCTTTGTCTTTCATACAGCTGGATGACAATAGACTCCGACCAACTTCTGGGATATACCACTTTATCAAATAAGGAGTTAAAGAATGAAAAAAAAACTGTAGGAAGAAGCTTGACTGGCAAGCAGTTTTTATTGTTTTACCAATAATTCTATCTGAACAAGCAGGTTTGGTCTTCCTGAGAGCAACTACAACTTCTTTGGAAATGGGACGGTCTCTAGATTGTTATCGTCGTAGTCAGTTTCATCAAAGTAATGTTCGTTTCCAGATCATTATGAGAACCAGCGTCTCCTTCCAGAACATCTGTGAAATGATGAAAACTGTTTCTACAGTTATGTCATCTACGGCTAGATTTCTTTTTCTGGAATTTTTTTGGACACAGTCCTACAAATCTTTAAGATTATTTACAAACATAAAGTATTCTGTCAACAGAGTAGGTCAGACATGAGAGAGGAGAGAGAGAGAGAGGAGAGAGAGAGAGAGAGAGAGAGAGAGAGAGAGAGAGAGAGGAGAGAGAGAGAGAGAGAGGAGAGAGAGAGAAGAGGGAGAGAGAGAGGGAGGGAGGAGAGAGAGAGAGAGAGAGAGAGGAGAGAGGAGCGAGAGGAGAGAGAGAGAGGGAGAGAGAGAGAGAGAGAGAGACGCCTTTCTTAGAGAGGGGAGGAGAGGACTAGAGAGTACTAGACAGGAGAGGAGAGAGAGAGAGAGAGAGAGAGGAGAGAGAGAGAGAGAGAGAGGAGAGAAGAGAGAGGGAGGAGAGAGAGAGGAGGAGAGAGGAGCGAGACGGAGGGAGAGAGAGGGAGAGAGAGTGATGGAGAGAGAGAGGAGAGAGCGGGAGATTGGGACGGAGGGAGAGAGAGAGAGAGAGAGAGGAGAGAGATTTAGAGAGAGAGGAGAGCGAGAGAGAGAGAGAGAGAGAGAGAAGAGAGAGAGAGAGGAGAGGGAGAGGAGAGAGAGAGAGGAGAGAGAGGAGAGAGGGAGAGGAGAGAGAGAGAGAGGTGATCGGAATCACACAGGAGAGAGAGAGGTGGGAGAGACCCCGAGCGAGAGAGAGAGAGGAGAGAGAGGACCCGGAGGAGAGAGAGAAGAGAGAGGAGGAGGAGAGAGGAGAGAGAGAGGAGAGAGAGAGAGGAGAGAGAGAGAGACGCCTTTCTTATAGAAATACTTGGAGAGGAGAGAGACTGAGAGAGAGGACGAGAGAGAGGAGAGAGAGAGAGAGAGAGAGAGAGAGAGAGAGAGAGAGAGACAGAGAGAGACAGAAGACAGACAGAGAATGACACACACACACACACACACACACACACACACACACACACACACAACACACACACACACAGAGAAAAGGCACACACAGTACACACACATACACACACACATACGCGCGCGATCGCGCTCGCACGCACGCACACACACACACACACACACACACACACACACACACACACACACACACACACACACACACACCGCACACACGCACACACACACATACACACACACGCACGCGCGCATGCACGCACGCACGCACGCACGTACGCATATCAGGGACACACTCAACTTACTTGTTGTCGGCGTTGTCGTTGTAGTCGTGGGAGGGGTTGTAGTTGTGGTTGTCGGAGGTTCCGTCGTTTCTGTGGTGGTTGTAGTTGGCGTCGTCGTTGTCGTCGTCGTCGTCGTTGTGGTCGGTGTGGTAGTCGTGGTTGTGGTGGTGGTTGTGGTGGTGGTAGGTGTGGTGGTGGTGGTGGTAGGGGCGGGGGTGGTGGTGGTTCGGGTGGTGGTTGGCTTGGGGTGGGATGAGTGACTGCAACAGAGGACGGAGCGGATGACGAAGACGATGATCACAGAACTGTCCGCTGCAAGACTAGAAGCATTGTCCTGGATGGACATCTGTCTGTGCAAAGTGAAATTGATGAACGTAATGGGAAAACGGACGTGGAAAGTAAAAAAAAAAAAAACGATAGAACAACTGTGCAAAATTACAAATCGAAAATTTTCCACTTAAGCTGTCATTATACAAGGTCAACTTTCAGCGGTCGCTTAAGTGTAAAGAAAACACACACACACAACCAGGGAAAGACGTGAGTGGGGGTTGTGGGGAGGGGGAGGGGGATATTGAGGAGAAAATCAGCTGTTTACTAAAATTGTAATGAAATGATATTTATTTCACATTCTCTACAGCACACCCACCCTCACCACCCTCCTCTCCCCCCCCCCCCCTCCTAAAATTCCTGACGTTTCCAAAGCGATGGTGTACTAATGGCAAAGTTCAGCCATCTGCTAGCCTCGCCCTCAGGTCCTTCATTTCACTGTCTGGTGTCGTCGGCACGTGAGTCCAACGGCAAGTTCTACCTGCCCTCTCAGTCCCCGTCTCCAGATTCTGAGGGTCCTCTGGTCTTGCTGGCAGACATCTTCTTCAGAGCCTCTCCCTTTCCTTTCTAACCAAGACTCCTAGCACTCCACCAACGTCACCAGCTTCAGATTTGGGACAACTGCTAAGTCAGTCGTGATGGGTAAACTTTGCGTGAGAACTGCCGCAGTCCAGCGCTCTTCTCCTTCCCATGGCTGGGTGGGTGGGTGGGTGTCAGGGGGGGGAGGGGGGGGGGGGGGGGGCTGTATAATTTACTTATCCTATTACCCTGGAATACTAAAATACAATTTGGTCAAATTTCGTTCAAATTTCGTTCAAGTATCCTCTCCCCTCCCCCCTCCCACTTTTCCACAATACATCTCCCGCCTTCAACCCCCACCCCACCCCTTCCTCCTTCCCACTCCCTCCCCACCCACCCTCCCCTAGCCCTCTCAGCCCACCTTGGCAGGTCTTGATGGCCAGGAGATTCTTGAGGGAGTCGAGGGCGGTGTAGCCGGCCACCTGGAAGACGTAGTCGCTGGACGGCTTGGAGGCCATGCGGGTCAGCTCCCGGTGGTTGGCCCCGCGGCCCACGCCGATGGCGAAGAGGTGCACGTGCCCGCGCTTCACCCGCGAGGCTTGGATCAGCGTCCTCAGCACGTTGCGGGACTTGCCGTCCGTGATGACCACGATCACCTTGGACACCCCAGGCCTCCCACCACCCTGCCCGGGGGAACACACACACACACACACACACACACACACACACACACACACACACACACACACACACACACACACACACACAGATCAAGGGGAGGGAATCGTGGGGGGTGTGGAGAAGCGAACAAGAGCGTGGCCCTGAACGACGTGGGTGGGTGGCTAAGAAAGAGCGTTCTGTAGCGACATTTTTTGGCCCTTTTGTCTGGGTGATGGGATGTTTTGTCGCGCGAGCGCTCGAAGCGTTTGGTGTGGTCTTCGGGAGTGGTGGTTTGCGTGCAGGGGGAAAGAAGGTGGTGGACGGTTTGTTGTTGGATTCTCTGTCTGTCTGTCTGTCTGTCTGTCTGTCTGTCTGTCTGTCTGTCTGTCTGTCTGTCTGTCTCTCTCTCTCTCTCTCTCTCTCTCTCTCTCTCCCCCTGTGTGTGTTGTGTGTGTGTGTGTGTGTGTGTGTGTGTGTGTGTGTGTGTGTGTGTGTGTGTGTGTGTGTGTGTGTGTGTGTGCATGCGGGTGTATGTGAGGTATGTGTATGTGTGTGTGTGTGGTGTGTGTGTGTGTGTGTGTGTGTGTGTGTGTGTGGGGGGGGGGGGGGGGGGGGGGGGGGGGCGTCAGTGTCTATGTTTATTTATTATTATTATTATTATTTGTATTTCAGATTTAACTAGTGGTATTTTTTTTTAGCTATAAAAACACCATTACCTTACTTGCTATTTTATCATCCAGTTCCATCAGATTACTGTCACACGTTCTTCAGTAAAGAACAGAATAACCGCTAATTAACCCAGCTAACGAGATGGCTCTCTTTAGGAAAAAGAAAAAAAAAAAAGAAAAGAAAGAAAATTCCGTTGCTTATACAAGCAGAGCTTGATAGCCAAACATCAGCAACTTTACCCCTGCCTGAACAACATGCTGCTCTTGCCAAACATCAGCAACTTTACCTCTGCGTCAACAACATGTTGCTCTTGCCAAACATCAGCAACTTTGCCTCTGTGTGAACAACATGTTGCTCTTGCCAAACATCAGCAACTTTACCTCTGCGTCAACAACATGTTGCTCTTGCAAACATCAGCAACTTTGCCTCTATGTGAACAACATGTTGTGTGTGAACAACATGTTGCTCTTGCCAAACATCAGCAACTTTACCTCTCTCTGAGCAAAATGTCGCTATTGCCAAACATCAGCAACTTTACCTCTGTGTGAACAACATGTATTGCTCTTGCCAAACTATCAGCAACTTTACCTCTCTCTGAACAAAATGTTGCTTTTGCCAACATCAGCAACTTTACCTCTGTGTCAACAACATGTTGCTATTGCCAAACATCAGCAATTTTACCTCTGTGTCAACAACATGTTGCTATTGACAAACATCAGCAACATTACCACCGCCTGAAGAACATGTTGCTATTGCCAAACATCAGACACTTTACCTCTGCCTGGGCAACATGTTGCTATTGCCAAACATCAGCAACGTGACCTCTGCCTCAGCAACATGTTGCTGGAATGTTGATTTCCTTCACTACAGGGTGGTCTTTACCCCTCCTCCTCCTCCCCGCCCCTCCCCCCCCTCTCCCCTTTCAATTTTTTTCCCTCTCCCACGTCACCGTGTGTCTTTGCTGACGATTCGGAACTACTATCTGTTTTCAGATGAGACGATAAACCGAGGTTTCGTGTCTCTTACACACAAACACGCAGAAGAAAACAAAACACAACAAAAACCGCCGAAGGTTCCCTGGTAACTCGATCTCGGGTGGCCCACGAGGCAACATCACTTGCAGACATACAAAAAATGAAGAGAAGAATGTACAAGGGAATGAGAAACGACAAGTGATGTCCAAGAATGCTCACCTCCACCCCAGACGCTTGCTAATAAAGTTCCTATCATCGACAAACACACAAACCATCTTCGCTTGGCATTTCTTCTCCCCCGATATCCCCCCCCATTCCTTTCCCCCCCCCCCCCCCCCCCCCCCCCCCCCCCCCCCCCCCCCCCCCCCCCCCCCCCCCACCCCCCTTTGCCCTATCACCCCCCCCCCCACCCCCCCCCCCCCCCCCCCCATGTGCCCCCCACACACACAGACCCACCCATGCCCCCCATGTGCACACACACGCACGCACATGCGTCACACATACCCCCCAGCACGCACACACGCACGCACGCACACACAGGCACGCATATGCACGCATACACACAGACACACATGCGTCACATACGCACGCACGCACGCACTCAGGCACGCACGCACGGACGCACGGACGGCACGGACACGCACGCACACACACACGAACGCACGCACACACACACACACACACACACACACACACACACACACACACACACACACACACACACACACACACACACACACACACACACACACACACACACACACACACACACACACACACACACACACACACACACACACACACACACACACACACACATGCAAACACGCACGCACTCACGCGCGCACGCACGCACGCACGCACGCGCGCATGCACCACACACACACACACACACACACACACACACACACACACACACTGTACACGTTCTCCTAGGGAAAAGTAACCGTTTTCAGATAGAGGGGATACTGTTTTTCAGACAGAGGGATACTGTTTTCAGACAGAAGAATACTGTTTTCAGACAGACGGATACTGTTTACGACGATCTTAACCGATTCAGTGTGACTAAATGCAAAATAACATAAAGAAGTTCAGTATTGTACCGTATAAAGCAATAGATAGCGCTGCAATGCAATTCAATAGAACACTACACAGAACGGTGCAGTGTCAGCAATACTATGTCATACGGCCAGGTAAGGTGATGTTGTTTATGGCCCAGCCCACCGCAAAGAGCCATATTAGAGCTGTCACCGCGTTGAAGCCAACTCTCAACTCATTAAAACAAACCAAAAAACAACAATAACAACAAAAAAAACCAACAAATAAACACAGAAAAAGCAAAAGAAGATACCCCCACCGCCCCCCCCCCAAAAAAGAAAGAAAAAAAAAAGAAAAAAGAAAGACAATTCCACCACACAACCCTTTAAAAGACACTTTCTTAAAACACATCGGAAATTTGGTTAAAAAATCTTTCTTCTGTAAAACCTTAGATCACATGACAAATGTTGGTCTTCAAAGATCACATCAGGTGGGACATCTCTGAACAATGTTTCCAAGGTGTCTGCCTCACAATGTTGATGTCTTACATCATGCAAGTTCCAACACTCTAAAAGAACCTGTTTCACAACGCCATATAATGTCACACTGCGCAGTGTAGTACAATAAAGTGTAATTCAATGCAACACAGGACAGAATATTGCAAGGCAGTACATTACAACACTGTACAATGCCATACAGTCAAATACAGCACACTACACCGTATAGTACAACACAATAATAAAATACAGTACAGTACAAAGCAGTATAGGATAGTATGACCCCAGTACACCACAATACAGCGCAGGAGAGTACAATAATACATATTGCATCACGTTATGATGCATTACACACAATGCATGACAGTGCAGTACGACACCATACAACAGTACACCACAGTACACCACAACACAGTACAGTACAATCATACATATTACATCATATTATGACGCGTTACACAGAATGCAAGAGAGAGCAGTATGACACTATATAACAGTACACCACAGTGCACCACAGTGCAGTACATAATACGTGTTACATCACATTGAGATGTGTTACACATACAGCATCATAGTGCTATACGGTACAATACAACAGTACCCCCACAATACAGCACAGCACAATAATGCATATTACCTCTCATTATGACGCGTTACATACAATTCATGATAGTGAAGTACGACACCACACAACAATTCAGCACAGTACACCAGAGAAACAGCACAGTACACCACAGTTACAGCACAGTACACCACAGTACAGCACAGCGCAATAAAACACAGAAAATTTCAATATTGGACAGCATATACACTGAAACGACAATTTACAATACAGCACAGAACAATACCAAACACTACAACGCAATACAACAAAATATGATACAACATAATACAATGTGATACTATGTACACACAAAAACGACATGTTAGAACAATATAAAACACTACAATGCAGTACAATATCTATAATGAAAATATACTACAATGTGATAGCGCGCGCGCGCGCGCACACACACACACACACACACACACACACACACACACACACACACACACACACACACACACACACACACACACACATTTCACTCCAGTAGAACAACACACACAACCCTATCAGTACAGAACCAAATCAACTACTACTGTACAACGCTGTTCAGGATCACGCAAACAGCCAATACATTCCAGTCCAGTCTAGCAACGAGCTCACTACCACCACCCCCACACACCCACCCTTCCTCACCCCCCCCCCCCCCACCCCCACCGTCCGTCCCACACACCCCACCCCACCACATCCCCACACATCGCCCCCCACCCCACCCACCACCCCTACGCCTCCCACTCTCCCACACACTCCACCCCCACAACCCCACACACCCCACCCTTTCCCAACTCACCCTCCCCTCCCACACCACCCCCACACCCACCCCACCACCCATACCCCCTCCCCCCCCCCACCCTTCACCCCTACACACCACACCCCCCACCCTCCCCCCACACACACCTTAGGCGTGAAGAGGTAGGTCCTGGTGAACTCCAGGGCCAGGTCTGTGGCGGTGGTGTAGCCATGGGACTCCTGCACGTTGTCGATGGCGCGCAGCATGGAGGGCTGGTCCAGGTAGCGCTTGAGGTTGAACTGCAGGTCCACGCGGTCGTTGTAGGTCACCAGGCCCACGCGCGTGCCGTTCTCGCCGATCTGGAACATGGACACCACGTCCTTGACGAAGTGCAGCTGCCGCCGGAAGTCGGGCCCCCAGATGCTGTTGGAGGAGTCCAGCAGGAACACCACGTCGGCCGGCTTGCCGCTGCAGTACTTCCACATGGCTGGGGAACAGAGAGAGGGGGGGGGGGGGGGATCATCATCATCATCATCATCATCATCATCATCAACATCGTCGTCATCTTCATCACCATCATTGTCATCATAATCATTGTCGTCGTCGTCGCTGTCGTCGTCGTCATCCTCCTCCTCCTCTTCATCATCATCATCATCATCATCATCATCATCATCATCATCATCATCATCATCATCATCATCATCATCATCATCATCATCATTGTCGCCATTGTCATCATCGTCGTCGTCATCATCATCATCATCATCATCATCATCATCATCATCATCATCATCATCATCACCATCATCATCATCATCACTGTCGCCATTGTCGTCATCGTCGTTGTCATCATCATCGTCATCATCATCATCATCATCATCATCATCATCATCATCATCATCATCATCATTATTGTCGCCATCGTCGTCTTCGTCGTAGGAAGTAGACAAGGAAATAAAAGGATCAAAGAAAGATTAAGAAAAGAAAAGAAAAGAAGGGTAAAGAAACCGTCGCAGCAACAACAAACACGACGACAACAACAACAACAGTATCAGCATCAGCATCAACAGCAACTACGACAGGAGCAGCAGCAACACAAGACAACAACACCATCAAAAACTAGCGACAACATCACTTTGCCAAGGCCGCCTTTATCAACAACAGTATCAGGTGAACCAGACAGGCGTGCAAGAGGGAACATGTGTAACAAAGAGAGAAAGGAAGAAAGGGCCAGAAACAACAGAAAGAAAGAAAGAAAGAAGGAAGGAGGAGAGAAAGAAAGAAAGAAAGAAAGAAAAGAAAGAAAGAAAGAAAAGAAAGAAAGAAAGAAAGAAAGAAAGAAAGAAAGAAAGAAAGAAAGAAGGGATGGAGAGTAAGGAAACTACATGAAGATAAAAATGAAGAACGGAGGGAAAAAAATTGGAGGGGTGTGTGTGTGTGTGTGTGTGGTGGGGGGGGGGGGGGGGGGGGGGGGAGAGGGCGAGGGACGAGCGGAATATAAAGATTAAAGAAAAAAGAACAGAGCTAGAACAAAAAAAAGCTCCCTTTCTCATCTTACGTCTTGATGACTGAGACAGGTGTGTAGTAATCTTAGGTCTCAGCTTTATGGCTGGCAGGTCCCAGATTTATACCCCCCCCTCCCCCTCCCCTATCTCCGGCACCCGTCATGCAGGTGTGGCGCTGAGATATTCAGGAAGGTGTGTGTGGTGAAGAGGGGAGGGGGGGGGGGGGGGGCAGGCTTTGACTGCCTTGGCCTGGGGTCACTGTCTGTCCACCTTCAGTAAGGATCGTCCATAAATAGGGAGAACAGCGGGATTTGTGGAGAGCGAGCGAGCGAGCGAGCGAGAGAGAGAGAGAGAGAGAGAGAGAGAGAGAGAGAGAGAGAGAGAGAGAGAGAGAGAGAGAGAGAGAGAAGAGACGAGAGAGAGAAAGAGAAGAGAGAGAACAATGAACAATGAACAATATTTTAATATCCAGAGGCCACTGGTCCTTAGAAAGGCCAAAGTCATACATGAACACGCATATACAGAAAGTACTGGCATATTGAAGCATAAATGGTACCACTGATATGAACAAACGGGCTTGATATCCTTAGGCATTTTAACATTAAGCGTTCTCATCATCATATTTCTTTTTCGAATGGCATAAAAACAAATATGAAGAGAGTTTTCTGATTGTTTCTACTGATCCATTTTTGATCCGTTTTTTTTTCTTTTTAAAAAACATCGGTATACTGACTACTTGCTCCACTTAAATATTTGCGTCTAATACCAGAATATAAGGGGCAAACATAAATAAAACGACGTTCGTCTTCGACAACATTTTCATACAGGGCACAATTTGTTCACAGTTTCACTAAATGTTTGTTTAAATAATGATCCATTCATCAGAAGAACACCAACACGCAATTTTACCAGACAGTCTCGAAAACATCTATAGTCTACAAAATACAAAATCAGAGTAATGTTCAGGTTCAAATTATGTTTTAAACAGACGGTACACTGAGTAACTGTCCTTATTCATCACTCAGCTGCACCAGTCCTGCAGATAGTGATCAATCATTCTCTGTTTAAACAAAGAAATAGAAGAAAGTTCACATCCTACTCATTGGTTTAACCCAGCGAACCAAACCCCAGGCTAAACAAAGTGTTTTTTAAACCATTGTTGCCCAGCATACTTTACCCTTTGTATTCATATTAAGGAGCATTGAATACGCCTAGCGTGGGATTCGAGACATATCCATTTTAAGAATCTGCAACCAATATTTAATGCATCTGACAGCACTATTGATGTAAAGAGGGGATCGCCCTGTTTCCCCATATACAAACTTGTTAGGCAGTTTTAAAGAGACTTTAAGAAAGCGTTTACGTGCAAGTGAACGCACCTTTGTCAATGCTGCTTAATCTATGTAGACCCCATATTTCAGATGCATACAATGATACAGACTTAACTTGAGAAATTTTTTTTTTAAAGAAGCATTTCTTTGAAGTGTTGTCTAGTTTACTGACGTATTTAATGCACTGCACACATGCTCTCCTGCCCTTCACCGCCAGAGCCTCAACGCCTCTATTCAAACTCATTTTAGTCGTAAAAACAAAGTACAGATAGTTATACTTGTTCACTGTTTCCAATACTTTGTCACCTAAAGTCCATCTTTCATTTTTACCTAAAAAGCCACCCTTACAAAAAACCCATCACTTTAGTTTTTGTCTTCATTAATGTTCAAAAAGAGGTTTCTACAAGCATTATTAAGAATGTCAGTCTGGTTTTGTAGGCCTCTGACAGTGTATGACGGAAGAACAATGTCGTCAGCAAAAAGGAGAGAAACAATTCAATCAAATCGGGCAGTGACTGAATGCCATGAATACCATTTTCATCCACAGAAGCTGCAATTTCATTTATGAAAATAGAATAGAAAAGAGAACGGGACTAAGTACACAACCCTGTCCTAAACCTACGGGACAATCAAAAAGATCGGTTAATCCATCTTGCACTCTTACACAAGATAACACAGAGCTATGAATAGCCATTATTGCTTTCTTAAACTTCCCATGCATGTTGATCTTTGATAATATATTGAACAAAGGCACACGTTGGACAGAATCAAACGCCTTCTTGGGTCCACGAAACAGGCATAAAGCTTCCCATCTTCTTCGGAAAAAAACATTTCTCGACAATAGCATTCAACGTAAAGCTATGGTCAAAAGTTGAATATCCTCTCCTAAATCCAGCTTGTAAGTTTTAACTCAGTAAAATAATCGTTTATTGAGTATAGCTGTATAGCATTTACAGATTGCATTCAATAAAGAGATTCCTCTGTAATTTTCTGTTAACGTCTGGTCACCTTTTAGAAATAGAGAAACAATAATTGCTTTTTGACCATTCCCCTGGATATATTCCGGTATCAGATACGGCGTTAAAACAATTTTGTCAAAGAAGGAACTGAAAAGTCAGCAGACATTTTCAACATTTCAGGCCTAATTCCGTCAGTGCCAGCAGCCTTGCCCTTTTTTCACTTTACGAATACC
>JADBJO010002279.1:124101-126601 GCA_016801955.1 Conus betulinus
ACTGACCAGTCTGGGACACCATGTCCACCTGAACACTGACCAGTCTGGGACACCATGTCCACCACAACATTGACCAGTCTGGGACACCATGTCCACCACAACATTGACCAGTCTGGGACACCATGTCCACCACAACACTGACCAGTCTGGGACACCATGTCCACCACAACACTGACCAGTCTGGGACACCATGTCCACCACAACACTGACCAGTCTGGGACACCATGTCCATCAGGGCCTCAGGCCAGTAGGCCGTTAGTCTCAGCTCTATCTGAGGTCACTGAGTCAAGGCTGTTGCACGTGCAGCTTAGCTCTATCTGAGGTCACTGAGTCAAGGCTGTTGCACGTGCAGCTTAGCTCTATCTGAAGGTCACTGAGTCAAGGCTGTTGCACGTGCAGCTTAGCTCTATCTGAGGTCACTGAGTCAAGGCTGTTGCACGTGCAGCTTAGCTCTATCTGAGGTCACTGAGTCAAGGCTGCTGCACGTGCAGCATAGCTCTATATGAAGTCACTGAGTCAAGGCTGTTGCACGTGCAGCATAGCTCTATCTGAGGTCACTGAGTCAAGGCTGTTGCACGTGCAGCTTAGCTCTATCTGAGGTCACTGAGTCAAGGCTGCTGCACGTGCAGCATAGCTCTATCTGAGGTCACTGAGTCAAGGCTGCTGCACGTGCAGCTTAGCTCTATCTGAGGTCACTGAGTCAAGGCTGCTGCACGTGCAGCTTAGCTCTATCTGAGGTCACTGAGTCAAGGCTGTTGCACGTGCAGCATGGCAGAACAGCTGTGCAGGCTAAAGGAAAACACTGGGACAGAAGTGACCCCGCTGGAGACTTTACTGAGATGCGCCATCTCCAATGCTTTGGACGGGTCCAAGACAACCTGACCCCAGAACGCTCTCATAAAAAAAAATTCCTGCTGGTACATCCAGCCTGATGGTGCACAACGGCAGTGACAGTGACAGTGATGGACAGCATGAAAAACTGGGCCACTCTGCGGAAGACAGTGACAGTGATGGACAGCATGAAGAACTGGGGCACTCTCCAGAAGACAGAGTAACAGTCGTGGACAGCATGAAGAACTGGGGCACTCTCCAGAAGACAGCGACAGTCGTGGACAGCATGAAGAACTGGGGCACTCTCCGGAAGACAGTGACAGTCGTGGACAGCATGAAGAACTGGGGCACTCTCCGGAAGACAGTGACAGTGATGGACAGCATGAAGAACTGGGGCACTCTCCGGAAGACGAAGTGGACGAAGAGGTCGAGCTTCAGGGAGATGTTCAGAGCAGTTTCAGTGTCATCAAGGAGGCGTCACTGCGTGCGACTAGTCCATGTACACTACACCACACATCCGTTAAGTTTTGAAACCACATTACGCATGAGTTTAAGCGGATGGATAAATGAATTAACAACTAAGATGAGAGAATTGAAGAAGAGGGGCTCGTGGCTACGACTTAGCAGATGTCTGACCTACGCATTAGCCGAATGCACTGGTCAGACCTTGAGTGTTCGGTGCAGATGAACAGACAATGCTCTGTCGGTTTGCAATGAACAAACAAAATGCATACCTTTCTGTTTGTTTGTTTTGATCTTGTTTTTGTTTGTTTGTTTGCTTGTTCATCTTGCTTTTTGCCGAATCATAGCCAATTTAATGTTGTGTGTCATTTTTATATTGGTGTGCCGTTTGTTGTTGATTTGAAAAAATAATCCCTGGACCAGATCATAACGTCTTTTATTGAGTAAAAAGTTGTTGATGTACATTTAAACAAAAACCATGTTGCTGTGAAAGGTTCCTCTGCCAAAACCATCCCACGGAAAGGGTCCTTCCTTTTCCACCTGGCGTCCGCAGGCACCTCTGTACCCGATGATCACACAGCTGTGCTGATGACACTCAACGCTCGCCGACACACGGAACGTTGCACTCCAGCTGGTCACGGAATGTTTGTGACACGGAACGTTGCACTCCAGCTGGTCACGTAATTTTTGTTTGTGACAAATGGTATTGTACTCTAGCTTGTCACGGGAATTTCTGTGACACATGACGCTTCACTTTAGCTGTCACGGAATTTTTGTGACAAATGGTATTGTACTCTTGCTTGTCACGGAATTTCTGTGACACATAACGCTGCATTTTAGCTGGTCACGGACATTTTTTGTGACAAATGGTACTGTACTCTCGCTTGTCATGGAATTTCTGTGACACACATGACGTTGCACTTTGGCTGGTCACCCATTTTTTGTGACACACGGTATTGCATTCTAGCTGGTCACGGAATTTTTGCGACACATGATATTGCATTCTAGCTGGTCACGGAATTTTTGCGACACATGATATTGCATTCTAGCTGGTCACGGAATTTTTGCGACACATGATACTGCATTCTAGCTGGTCACGGAATTTTTGTGTGACACACGATATTGCATTCTAGCTGGTCACGAAATTTTTGCGACACATGATATTGCATTCTAGCTGGTCACGGAATTTTTGTGACACATGATATTG
>JADBJO010002279.1:131601-146601 GCA_016801955.1 Conus betulinus
CTCCATTGTCAACGCTACCATCTTCCTCTCTGCTTTAAAAATTAGTGCCATTTTAAATAAAAATGTTGATAATGCGAATCAATCAATCAATCAATCAATCAATCATCAATCAATCAATCAATCAATCAATCAATCAATCAATCAATCAATCAATCAATTCTCTCTCTCTCTCTCTCTCTCTCTCTCTCTCTCTCTCTCTCTATCTATCTATCTGTGTATATACCTACCTACCTATCTATCTATCCACCCATCAATTTATCTATCCATGTAATATATATATATATATATATATATATATATATATATATATATATATGTGTGTGTGTGTGTGTGTGTGTGTGTGTGTGTGTGTGTGTGTGTGTGTGTGTATGTATATGTACGTATGTATGTATGTATCTGTCTGTCTATTGTCAATGTGACTCTCCATGAATCATTGTTGTCTATCTTCCCTAGGCTGTGTAGATGGTGCTGTGTTCGGAGACTAATCCCTAAATTCCCACATTATTGGGAATGCCATGCAATGCGCGCGCGTGTGTGTGCGTGCGTGCGTGTGTATGTGTGTGCGTCTGTGCGTCCGCATGTGTGTGTAGAAGGGCTTCTGTTCAGAGAGTAACCAGGTCCCAGCAGCAAGCCTGATCCGCCTAGTTGGCGGCACCGCTGGCCTCAGTTTCACAGGAACCAGACGGAGCGCTCACTGAAGTGGGAATCCGTTCTGTACCCCCTTTCGCCTGAATCGCTGTCTATCCTTTCACGATGATGAGGTTTCACCAGAATGGACTGGGGAATGCTTGCTTCCCATTGCCAATGGAAACTGAGAAATTACGGCCGGGATCAATTATCTGAAATAATTTGAAAGCTGCCACTAGATGATGGATGCCCCAGACTCCTACGCCATCACGTCTGTCAGCGTCATGTGGGAGTGAGCCTCGCCCAAGGCCCACAACTCTGGGCCCTGAAGATTTACACAGTTTGTTTCGCTCAGTCCAGTCTAGACAGCAGGGTATTTTGCTGCCGCACGTGGCTTTAGCCTGCTGCATGGCACAGGGAACACCGGCAAATAAACCCACAGACTTCAGGCACACAAACTCTCCTCTCTCTCTTCTCTCTCTCTCTCTCTCTCTCTCTCTCTCTCTCTCTCTCTCTCTCTCTCTCTCTCTCTCTCTTTGTCTCTCTCTGAAGATGTCGCCGTGGCTCACTCTACGTGCATGTGGAAGAGTGGGCGAAAGTCAACAGGGCCTTCACATTTCATTTGTTATGATGCCTTCACATTTCAGTATGTCTTGATGGCCTTCACATTTCATTTGGTGTATGGTCTTATGGCCTTCACATTTCATTTGGTGTATGGTCTTGATGGCCTTCACATTTCATTTGGTGTATGGTCTTGGTGGCCTTCACATTTCATTTGTGTATGGTCTTGATGGCCTTCACATTTCATTTGGTGTATGGTCTTGATGGCCTTCACATTTCATTTGGTGTATGGTCTTGATGGCTTTCACATTTCATTTGGTGTATGGTCTTGATGGCCTTCACATTTCATTTGGTGTATGGTCTTGGTGGCCTTCACATTTCATTTGGTGTATGGTCTCGATGGCCTTCACATTTCATTTGGTGTATGGTCTTGGTGGCCTTCACATTTCATTTGGTGTATGGTCTTGATGGCCTTCACATTTCATTTGGTGTGGTCTTGATACATTTCATTTGGTGTATGGTCTTGATGGCCTTCACATTTCATTTGATGTATGGTCTTGATGGCCTTCACATTTCATTTGGTGTATGGTCTTGATGACAACTGTGTGCCGATGTTTGTGCAATATGTCAGTCTGCATCTTCCCCCACAAAACAACTTTCTCATCTTGCCATTAACTTCTGTGTGTTCCTCCTGTCCTTGAATCGACGGGCCAGAGTCTAGTGGTTTGACATTTTCCATCGTTTGAATGCGGGACTTGGGTTTGAGTCTCCTGAAGCATGGAACTATGGGGCGTGGGGGCCCCCTCCTATCCCCCCCTCCCCCGCCATTAAGCTATTCGTTCTGTGATGCTGCCGTGACTGAACCCTGGTCCAAAGATGAGACCCGCCCTTAAATAGCCTGTACCCCACGTCTGCGGTCAGTAGATAGAGAAGCATGAACATGCTGGGAGATTTGGAGAGGAGGTGGGCTGCGCCTACAATTCTTTACTACCCACTCAAACGCCGTAAAGAACACTTAAAAAAACAAAGACAAACAAAACAGCCACTGGTGCATCTGATAAGGTGTTCGTGTATTTGTACTGTTTATGAGCGGGCATGGCAAAGATGACGTCATCAAGGGCGTTCTTTCGGGAGCAAGAAGCTGGCACCTAGACCCTGAGAGACAGCACGTTCATCTGCCAACAGAGCGCCAGAGGACTGTCGGTGATCCCAACGCCAGGTTGAAGTTAATTATTGTTAATGAGGAGGTTGATGAATCAAATGAAAGAACCTCTTACCTATTTCTTGGTTGGATAATTAAAAAAAAAAAGAAAACAGTTGTTCGTCCTTCTCAAACGTAACCTGCCTTCGTTCCATGCATGTTCACAGAAACAGAAGTAAAAGACAGTTTCAACCACGCGCGCCATTACAAAACAACGAAATTTCCGGGAAAGTGTGAACGCAGTTTCACGCACGCGAGCTTATGAGCATTGAAACCAGACGTACGAGTGCTCGCTTTCTGGCATGAAAAACGCGCTATTCTGACGACAAAATGAGCGCTTTTAGGTTAGGGGCTTGTTAGCAAAGAGCGATGTTTTCGCCTGCCGCAAATAATCCATAGCAACAACATCATCGTTCATGGGCCTGTCACCGCATCCCCAAGACCTGGTTGTCGAGGAGGGATATTGTGTTCCATGCTTGCATCTATCTCTCTCTCTCTCTCTCTCTCTCTCTCTCTCTCTCTCTCTCTCTCTCTCTCTCTCTCTCTGGCAGCCAGGGAGGGAGACATGTATTGTTGTTGTTCTTTCAGTGGCAGCAAAAACACCACGGCCAATTTGTACGAGATATATTGTCTGGCTGCTGTTGTTGCTTTAAGCAGTGGCAAAAATAGCATTGCCAGTCTGTACACCACATGTTTGGCTGTTGTTGTTGTTTCAGCTCAGCGATAATAGCATCGGGAATTTGTACAAGGTAGCGCCTGGCATTCCAGTCAGGGAAGTCCCAGCCATGTGAGACAGTCAGCCTGAATGCAGCTCTGCCAGTGCGATGCTCTATAGTCAGGGATCTCCCAGCCATGTGAGACAGTCAGCCTGGATGCAGCTGTGCCAATGTGATGCTCTATAATCAGGGATCTCCCAGCCATGTGAGACAGTCAGCCTGGATGCAGCTCTGCCAATGTGATGCTCTATAATCAGGGATCTCCCAGCCATGTGAGACAGTCAGCCTGAATGCAGCTCTGCCAATGTGATGCTCTATAATCAGGGATCTCCCAGCCATGTGAGACAGTCAGCCTGGATGCAGCTCTGCCAATGTGATGCTCTATAATCAGGGATCTCCCAGCCATGTGAGACAGTCAGCCTGGATGCAGCTCTGCCAATGTGATGCTCTATAATCAGGGATCTCCCAGCCATGTGAGACAGTCAGCCTGGATGCAGCTCTGCCAATGTGATGCTCTATAGTCAGGGATCTCCCAGCCATGTGAGACAGTCAGCCTGAGTGCAGCTCTGCCAGAAGACAGTCAGCCTGAATGCAGCTCTGCCAGAAGACAGTCAGCCTGAGTGCAGCTCTGCCAGAAGACAGTCAGCCTGAATGCAGCTCTGCCAGAAGACAGTCAGCCTGAGCGCAGCTCTGCCAGAAGACAGTCAGCCTGAATGCAGCTCTGCCAGAAGACAGTCAGCCTGAGTGCAGCTCTGCCAGCAGTGATGATCTTACCTTTCATGCCATGCACCACGTCTGGCATAATCAGCTTTCTGTCAATCACGTTTCACCCAATAACATTTCACCTAATCACATTTCACCCAATCACATTCTGATCAATGACATTCCGCCCAGTGACGTTTCACTCAATCACATTTCGCCCAATCACATGTCATTTCGCCCAATCATATTTCACCCAATCACATTTCACCCTTTACATCTCACTAGATCACATTTCGCCCAATCACATTCCACCCATTTACATTTCGCTAAATCACATTTCACCCAATTACGTCTCGAAAACACCGACGAAAATCTGGGTGAAGCTTTACTCTAGGAAATTCGTGGGAAAGGAATACTTGCTAAGACGCAAAAACGAAAGAAACAAAACAGGACGCGTTTCGACCTCGTTGGTTTTCTTCAGGCAAGACAAGCAACATTGAAAAAAACCAACAGCACTTACTCCTCCCACTGGGACGCACAATCTGTCATATTTTGAGCATGGGCGCTTGACTGATGATGTAATTGTGAACTTACTGTTCCTTTTCTTCGTTTCATGCGAAGAAGAATTACGTATGTAACATGAATTCAGATGGTGGTAACTTTGAGAATACTTTCACACAGCTCAGCATCAGTGTGGAGTCTGGTTCCAGTCAGGACTGGCATGGTCAGTTGGCGCCACGTCAGTCCTCGGCTTCTCTCCCCTGTCATGCTGACCCCATGCGCTTCATTCCGTCGTTTCCCGTGTCGAGTGTCATTCAGTCAATATCGATCATTCAGTCGTTTCCTGTGTCATTCAGTCAATATCGATCATTCCGTCGTTTCCTGTGTCATTCAGTCAATATCGATCATTGCGTTTTATTTCTTCATTCCTTCGAATTCTCACGCACGATTCATACGATGGGTCACGCGTCATCCGTACCAACCGCCAAACTGGCCTTCGTTTCCGAAAGTTAGTGATGGGAGTTTCGCGTGTGTGAGATATTACGCGTGCGTTCACACATGGAGCCTTCCTTTAGAGTCCCAGTCGAAGACCTTTTCGACACAAGTCTCACATCATATTCAGCGCCTATCTTGCGCCGAATATGAGAAGATATATGACTGCTCGTTTCTTCGTTTTCATTTGATTGCTCGTTCTTCGTCCTGAGCGTTGTTTGTCTTGCCTGAAGAAGACCAAAGAGGTCGAAACACGTCGTGATTGTCTTGTAATTTGTTTGGCGGGGAGTCACTAACAATTATTTAAAGAACTCCTATTACATGTTTAACCGCCTCAGTGCTGGAGACACGGGCCTCCTCAGTGAGAGAGTGTAGAAACAATGTGACGTGAGAGGGCTGACAGGGCAGGGTATCACGTGCCACGTCCCGCGTCACGTCACCTGGACCAGGGCCGATTTTGTCAGGTGGAACACCTGTGTTCAGGCCACACAGAGCACGGACAGGGTCTGTCACAAGGGGCCAGCAAAATAACACTTCCTGCAGACAGACCGACTGAATGAATCTTCTGTTTGGCGTGTTTTCATTATAACCAGTGATCGTACGCTTCGTGCAGACAGAAGCGTGCAAGAAAGCACGGTGTTTCTGCGTTTGCTGTCTCACACACTTTCGTATGAAATAGCTTTGGAAGCTATTTTTCGTATGATAATTTCATTTTTCATTTTGCCTCATTAACTAGTTAACAGTGCCGCCTGTAAACACGTGACTATGCTCACTTGACAATGGAACAGACGAGAACTCGACGATAGGCCCGCTTCAAATTCTTAGTGTGACACAAATCATTGCTTTGTATGGATTTCCCGCACTGTCGCTGACATTGTGGGGCACGATATGGAAGAGTAAAAGAGACACAGAGACCCAGACAGTCAGAAGGTGGATTTCAGTGATAAGTAAACCGATGTACCGATCGAAGGGTCGGCGTTGCAGTTTATTTTGTCGTCGGTATTTCATGTAAAATACCTTCACAGAAACAGTTTTGAAACGCTCCATGCTCGAAATTGTCTTGGTCTTGGTAATCTTTGTAACGTGTATTTTACGTAGGTGAGCGAGACCTCACAATCGGACCCTCAAAGTCCAGTTCAGCTGTGAAGGGGTTAAAGAAGACCCATCCAACGTGGACAACGTGATGATGGTCCACACGGAATTCCTGGGGCTGTACGGTGACTGTTGACATGTTGTGCTGACAGCCGTGGAGAAGGCGTGATCATTGTACAGATATGACAGCCAAATCATACCCCCAAAACCACCAGGGAACCTTGGGAAGTGCGGTGACGATTGACACAGTGTTTAGACAGCTATGGAGAAGGCGTGTCCATTGTGTAGATACAACAGTCAAGTCAGTTGTTTCTCGCCCAGTCTACCAGGGACGGAACACCGACGCTTAAGAAAGAGTAATAAAGTAAAATAATGATGCATTAATTCTCAGACCTGTATTTTTTTTTCCCCGAAGCTGGAGTATGGCTGCCTTAATGGCGGAATGAAAAAAGAACTGTCACACACACACAAAACTCCACTCCCTTTTGTTGGGTACATGGGGTTAATCCTCGCCTGTCTATACAGGGAGTGTCCACAGGAGTATGAGTCTTCGTGCACAGAAATAACGAAAGAGAAAGAAAGAAAGAAAGAAAGAAAGAACGAACGAACGAACGAACGAACGAACGTAAGAAAGAAAGAAAAGAAAGAAAGAAGAAAAGAAGAAAGAAAAAGGAAGAAAAAGAAAAGGCTGTAGTTAAAACATGATGGTCTTGTGTCGTTCTCCGTGTCTTGTCCTCTTGTAAAGTTGATCATGATGTGAATCTCCGGGGTGCGACTTTCTGTCCAAACCTAGCCACTTGTGAATGGCTTGAAAAAGTCTGGCAACTATACGTCACACTTCCTACACGTATTCATTCTTTCATTCATTCACAGATTTGTTCCCTCTCTCTCTCTCTCTCTCTCTCTCTCTCTCTCTCTCTCTCTCTCTCTCTCTCTCTCTCACATGCCACACTCACTCACTCACTCTCTCTCTCTCTTCATCCTTCACTCTCTCTCTCTCTCTCTCTCTCTGCCTTCCTCCCTCTCCCTCCCTCTCTCTCTCTCTCTCTCTCTCTCTCTCTCTCTCTCTCTCTCTCTCTCTCTCTCTCTCTCCTCCCTCCCATCATGTGACGACGAAGGAATATCTGTCAGTATAATATATTTCAGATCAATCATGCGAAAACGACAACGTAGGGAAGACATAAAACACATTTTGTTGATGACTGAGATCCTCCAAATGCTACGACCATCTCCGTCTGTCTGTCTGTGTCTGTCTGTCTGCCTCTCCGCCTGTATGTCTCTTTCTCTCCATCTACCTCTCTCTTTCTGTCTGTCTGTCTGTCTGCCTCTCTGTCTGTCTGTATGTCTCTATCTCTCGTCTCTCTCTCTGTCTGTCTGTCTGTCTGTCTGACTGTCTGTCTCTGTCTGTCGGTCGGTCTCTCTCTCTCTCTCTCTCTCTCTCTCGCTCTCTCTCTCTCTCTCTCTCTCTCTCTCTGAGGACAATGGGTTGAAGACTGCTGCCAGCAGCAAACCCACAGGTTCTCCATGTATTACCTGGTATGACGTGACGGCTGTGGGAGGAAAATGGGGGGGAGAAGGGGGGAGGGGGTGGGGGAGGTGGGGGGGCAAGGGGAGGGAGTTGCAAGAACCTGTGACCCAGTCTGATTTGACAGTTCGTACCAATACACTGCACTCCCTCCCTGTGTGTGCCCCTCTCTCTCTCTCTCTCTCCTCTCTCTCTTTCTCTTCGTCCTGTCTCTCGCGCGCGCGCGCTCCTGCGCGCGCGCGCGCGCGCGTGTGTGTGTGTGTGTGTGTGTGTGTGTGTGTGTGTGTGTGCGAGAGAGCGCATCTTTATTTTCTGTGTGTGCGAGTGCATATGGGGGAAAATGTGTGTGTGTGTGTGTGTGTGTGTGTGTGTGTGTGTGTGTGTGTGTGTGTGTGTGTGTGTGTGTGTGTGAGAGAGAGAGAGAGAGAGAGAGAGAGAGAGAGAGAGAGGGAGAGACAGAGAGACAGCCAGACCAGGCCAGACAGAGAGAAAGAGAGAGAGAGAGAGAGAGAAACACTGAGACAGACAGACAGACAGACAGACAGACAGACAGACAGAGACACAGACACACACACACACACACACACACACACACACACACACACACACACACACACACACACACATGCGCGCGAACGCGCACGCCAAGAGACAGACAGACGGACAGAGGCACACACACACACACACACACACACACACACACACACACACACACACACACACACGCGCGCGCGCGCGCGCGCGCGCGCGCGCGAGTACAGAGAGAGAGAGAGAGAGAGAGAGAGAGAGAGAGAGAGAGAGAGAGAGACAGAGACAGACAGACAAACAGACAGACAGACAGACAGACAGACAGAGTTTGCCTGCCGTGCTTGTATGCAGGGCATGCGTTGAGGGTGGGTAGCGAACGGGTGTATGTGCACGAAGTGGCAAGCATAGTGGCTTAGAGTTGGTGTTGATGAGAAAGTGCATCTGAAGACACAGGAATGTGCTGACGACACACCTGCATTACGTCATGACATGTTGTGTAGACCACACCTATATCTACGTGTGAATAACGTCACGACATACTGTGTAGACAACGCCTGTAACTACGTGTGGATGAGGTCATGGCATACTGTGTAGGCGACACATATTATACCTTCGCGTGAATGACGTCATGGCATATTGTGTGTAGACGACACCTATATCTATGTGTGGATTATGGCATACTCTGTAAACAGCACCTATATCGACGTACGTGTGGATGTCGTCAAGGCATACTGTATCTACGTGTGGATGACGTCATGGCATACTGTGTAGACGACACATATGTCTTACATGTGGATGACGTCAATGCATACTGTGTAGACAACCTACATATGTATGGATCTCTCTCTCTCTCTCTCTCTCTCTCTCTCTCTCTCTCTCTCTCTCTCTCTGTCCAAACCCACACACACACACACACACACACACACACACACACACACACACACACACACACACACACACACACACACACACACACACACACACACACGTGAGCTTTCTTTTTTCATGCTCCAATTAATATAAAAGAAAAAAATTAAGTGGGGTGGATGAAGGGCTACCATTACTTACAGTCCGTTTTTTTGTTTGTTGTTTGTTGATGTTGTTTTTGTTTGTTTGCTTAAATGTCAGGAAGCGAAATGGCGCAATCTTATGCAACTGGAGCAGAGATTATCATCCTGTCATACATATCACCACATTCCATTCAGACACTATGTCAGCACACACAATGTGTTTAACACATATCACCACATTCCATTCAGACACTATGTCACCACACACAATGTGTTTTAACACATATCACCATATTCCATTCAGGCAGACACTGTGTCACCACACACAATGTGTTTAACACATATCACCACATTCCACTCAGGCAGACGCTATGTCACCACACACAGTGTGTTTAAACACATATCACCATATTCCATTCAGGCAGACACTGTGTCACCACACACAGTGTGTTTAACACATATCACCACATTCCACTCAGGCAGACGCTATGTCACCACACACAGTGTTTTTAACACATATCACCACATTCCATTCAGGCAGACACTATGTCACCACACACAATGTGTTTAATTTTACCCCCACATTTTATGCCTCCTTTTTCTTTCGTCTTTCTCCCTTGATTGTTCGGTATCTCTTTGGATTCATAACAGACAGGAATGAGGTGGGGTGGAGGTGGGGGATGGGAGGGGGGGACAGGACAGCCCCTGCCCCTTCTCCTTCTTTTTTTTTTTTTTTCCTTCAAAGTATTTCGCCGCGTCTTTTATGTGGTTGAGTTTCTTTTTTTTTTTTTTTTTCGCCTTTGTTTTTAACGGGCCTCTATTCTCCTTTTTGTCTTTTTTTTTCTTTCTTTTTCCCCTTCCTTTCGTCTTTCCACCGACTCGTGCTCACCATTTCAATTGATGTGCTCTGTTTGCCGATATACACTCAATACAAAGCTGAATGTTTCGTGATATAATACTCAACGTCTCGATTTAGTTCTATTCTAACGTTGATAGACTGACGTTTTTAAAATGTTTGGAATGTGACAACAGCAATATCATATTTACATCACACACACACCAACATTTATATAAAGAGAAAAAAAAACGGCTAAGAAAAGCTTGGGACATACAAATTACACTGACAAAAGTATGGAGAATGTGTGAATGTAGTTATGACCCTAACAATGCGTTTATGCATGTGACTTCCCCAAACCCCTCGTTGTTGCTCTGCAGGTTGTCAGCATTCCCCGGAAGTCATTTTAGTAGAACAAGGCGAAAACGAAGGCAGCAGAACGCTGGGAAAGATATGTGTGAGTGCTTCTACTCCATCACTTACATATGCTCGTTCCTAGAGCAAAGTCCTGAGCGTGTTACCCTATCAAAACAGAAAACCCTATCCCACAGTTCCCTCTGCCTGTGTCCCAATCCGAACACGTCACGTGCCACGTTTTTGAAAGAGGTCAAGTGTAAAATATGGATTTCTACTTAAAAAAAAAAACCCATTACATTAGGTGATATACCTCAGAACAAGGTCGTCTTGGAATCTGTTGTATAAATGTGTGTGTGTGTGTGTGTGTGTGTGTGTGTGTGTGGTGTGTTGTGTGTGTGTGTGTGTGTGTGTGTGTGTGTATGTGTGTGTGTGTGTGTGCGTGCGTGCGTGCGTTGATAAGTGTGTGTGTGTGTGTGTGTGTGTGTGTGTGTGTGTGTGTGTGTGTGTGTGTGTGTGTGTGTGTGTGTGTGTGTGTGTGTGTGTGTGTGTGTGTGTGTGTGTGTGTGTGTGTGTGCGTGCGTGCGTGCGTGCGTGCGTGGTGCGTTGGTGCGTGTGTGTGGTGTGTGTGTGTGTGTGTGTGTGTGTGTGTGTGTGTGTGTGTGTGTGTGTGTGTGTGTGTGCGCGCGTGAGTGTATGTGAGTGAGTGTGTGTGTGTGTGTGTGTGTGTGTGTGTGTGTGTGTGTGTGTGTGTGTGTGTGTGTGGTCATCCCGATATTCAGTGAAAACTAAAATGTTTGACGAAACGGTATTAGTTCCACCAGACGATACAGACCAAACAGATGACAGAACAAAACACTCTGTATTTCGACCCCAAGGGTCTTCTTTAGGCAAAAAACAAGCAGCATTTAGGACGATGAAAAGGAAGAACGAGCAACCACCTTTGATGCCTGGTTCTATGGAAGCTGCGTGCTGAATGTTGATGTGCTGGGTACATGTACTTTATGTGCTTAGGAAGTCTGGATTTATGTGTGTTGATTGCGATCACCGCTCTCTCTCCTCTCTCTCTCTCTCTCTCTCTCTCTCTCTCTCTCTCTCTCTACCTCTGTCTCTCTCTGTTGATTCCGATCACTCTCTTCTCTCTCTCTCTCTCTCTCTCTCTCTCTCTCTCTCTCTGTCTCTCTCTCTCTCTCGTCTCTCTCTCTCCTCGATCACCGCTCTCTCTCTGCTCTCTCTCTCTCTCTCTCTCTCCTATCTCTCTGTTGATTCCGATCACCCCCTCTCTCTCTCTCTCTCTCTCTCTCTCTCTCTCTCTCTCTCTCTCTCGCTCTCTGTCTGTCTGTCTGTCTGTCTCTCTCTCTGCCTCTCTCTCTCTCTCTCTCTCTCTCTCTCTCTCTCTCTCTCTCTCTCTCAGAAACGTACTGCATACAAGTTCTTGATGTGTGAAAACTTTTTGCCAATCATCAACAAAACTGTGACTTCACTTTTAAAGAAGCTTGAAAATAATTAAACACTCCAGCCTTGCAATAAACATACAACTAGTGTATTTGTAACACACTTTGGGAATTAAAAAAAAAAAGCAATGTGCTTAAAAAAACCCCCCCCCCCCCCCCCCAGATGTTTATTGCACGCACGGTAAGTTCCCTATGCCAGGTCAGAATATAAACATCCATGCTACATCATCTTTACTCGTTTGTGGCTCTCCCTCCCAAAGCCTGTCCCTTAGCCTAACGTCTCCAATGAAGTTGGCGGAAGAGAGTCAAGACAGGATTCATCTTGTGACTCCAACGACACAGAATATTCACCTCTGTGGTCCAAGACTATGACAGCTGGCCACCAGTTCTGGTATACAGCTTCTCAGATCCCCTTTCAGAGAGGGATGACTGAGCTGTTTGGCAGAGCCGACGGCAAGGGGTCTGATTTCACGGCGATAAAAAAACAAATCTGGGTGTGTTCTTTGGATTCTGGTGTTAGTCGGCGAATGACACTCAAAGTACAGCCTCCTTACACCACCACACCACATATACAGCGTCATTACACCACATATACAGCGTAATTACACCACATATACAGCGTCATCACACCACATATATAGCGTCATTGCACCACATATACAGCGTCAGTACACCACATATACAGCGTCATTACACCACATATACAGCGTCATACACCACATATATAGCGTCATTGCACCACATATACAGCGTCAGTACACCACATATACAGCGTCATTACACCACATATACAGCGTCATTACACCACATATATAGCGTCATTGCACCACACATACAGCGTCATTACACCACATATATAGCGTCACTACACCGCACATACAGCGTCATACACCACCACATACAGCGTCATCGCACCACACATACAACGTCATCACCCCACACATACAACGTCATCACCCCCACACATACAACGTCATCACACCAAACATACAACGTCATCACCCCACACATACAACGTCATCACACCACACATACAAACGTCATCACACCACACATACAACGTCATCATCCCACACATACAACGTCATCACCCCCACATACCACGTCATCACCCCACACATACCACGTCATCACCCCACACATACAACGTCATCACACCACACATACAACGTCATCACACGACACATACAACGTCATCACACCACACATACAACATCATCACACCACACACACAACGTCATCACACCACACATACACAGCGTCATCACACCACCTATACAGCGTCATCACACGACACATACAAACGTCACCACACCACACATACAACGTCACACACCACACATACATGCAACATCATCAGCACCCCAGTGTTGTTACCCCTTCCCGGAGCAGCTGCAGAGAGGATAGACTGGAATCCAACTCGCGAATTGCAGCCCCCCCCCCCCCCCCCCCCCCCCACCCCCCCGACCTCCGACCCTTTTCCCCCACCGCCGGCTCCTACTACTGCCTTCCGATGGTGTTTGGGAGGCGGGGGGGAAGATGATAGGATACTGTGGGAGGCATTACTGGATGCCGCGGTCTCTTTGTCGCCCTATCTCTAGTGCATCTGACCTGGGAGAAACCCTTGGTTCTTCTTCTTCTTTCTAGTCTTCTATTCTCTCGCCCTCCCGCCCCCCCCCCCCCCCCCCCCATCCTCCGCTCCTCTCACTCTCTCTCTCTCTCTCTCTCTCTCTCTCTCTCTCTCTCTCTCTCCCCCTGTCTCTCTCTGTGTCTCCCTCGCCCTCCCTGTCTCTTCCCTGTCTCTCTCTCCTCTCTGTCTCCCTCGCCCTCTCGCCCTCACTCTCTCTCTCTTACATTTCCGCTCGCTGTCACTGTCTGTTTCTTTCCTCTCTCTCTCTCTCTCTCTCTCTCTCTCTCTCTCTCTCTCTCGTCCCCTCGCTCGCTCACTCTTATCGTCTCAATGTCTTTCTCTCCCTGTGTCTTGCATTCTATCTTTTTATCTCTGTATCTTTTACTCTCAGTCTTTCTCTTGTTCTTACTTTCTTTGTCTCTGCCTCTGTTTCTGTCTGTCTGTCTGTCTGTCTGTCTCTCTCCCCTCCCCCCCCGCTATCCCCCCCCCCCCCCCCACCGTCTGTGTCTATCTTTATCTGTCTATGCCTTGTCTGTCTGTATGTCTGTCAATCTGTCTGCCTCTCTGTCTTTCTGTCTGTCCCCCCTCTCTCTCCCCCCTCCCTCCTTCACACACAACACACACACACACACACACACACACACACACACACACACACACACACACACACACACACACACACACACACTTTTGACGTGGAGCGATTTCTCACACATTATCTACGTGTCAGCCTTAAATACGAAACAGTCAGGTTACGTCATCATTTCCCCATTTGATGCCCCCATCACTACCCCCATCCCCACCCTCACCCTACTCCCCCTCTTGCTAAATGGGTAGAACACGGGGTGGGGGCGGGGTAGGGGGGATGAGGGAGAGGGTAGAGTAAG
This sequence comes from Conus betulinus, assembly GCA_016801955.1. Lineage (NCBI taxonomy): Eukaryota > Metazoa > Mollusca > Gastropoda > Neogastropoda > Conidae > Conus > Conus betulinus. The sequence continues at coordinate 145,717 of JADBJO010002279.1, forward strand.
GAAGGCATCCACCGAACGACCCCCAGTGCAATGTCTCCAACTCTGACAGCCAGGGAGAATCATGACGGCTGGCACTCTGTTCTGCAAACTTCGCCTAAGAAGCCGCTTCACCAGAGAATGACGGAGCTGTTCCGTTGAGCCGACGGCAAGGGGTACGATTTCAGCATGATAAGAGTGTAGATGTGTTCTGCGGTTTCTGATGCCAGGCGGAGAAAGATGGGAAATAGACGGGTCAGCGTCATCAAGAGAACGTTGTGTCATTATTATCGGCAGGCAGTCAGAGCTGCTTCAAAGATGGTCCAGAATCCAACCCTCTACACAACATACCCCCGCTCCCCTCCTCCCTTCCTCCCTCCGTCCACCCCTGCTGTGTTTAGATGATTTCTCCGATGTGAGTAGGAGGATATAGTTATCATGTGGTGCTTTTTGGTGGATACCTCTTCTTCTTCTTCTTCTTCTTCTTCTCCTTCTCCTTCTTCTTCTTCTTCTTCTTCTTCTTCTTCTTCTTCTTCTCTCTGTCTGCCTGTCTGTCTATCAGTGTCTGTCTGTCTGTCTGTCTGTCTGTCTGTCTGTCTGTCTGTCTGTCTGTCTCTCTCTCTCTCTCTTTCAAGGAAAACACGAAGTTCTAAAGAGGGACAAATCACTTTCTCTTCAGACACGTTTTGGAAGACAAGAGGTCAGAGAATCTGTGTACCCCCCCCCCTCTCCCGCCCCCCCCCCATCATCTACTCTTCCATCCTTTCAACCCTACCGCCATCCCCAGCCCTCCTTTTCCTTCACCCCTACCATCCATCAATCGTTCTAAATTTCCCCGACGCACCACTTCTATTCCCGTGGATCTGAAGATGTCGGAGCCACTCAGAGATGACCTGGCTGATGCTTTCT
>JADBJO010002279.1:159101-168279 GCA_016801955.1 Conus betulinus
ACAAGACAACAAAACAAACCTTCCTCGCCGCCCTGCACTTTACTGTGCGAGGTTGATGAAACCATAGGACAATCGTTTGGGGCGTGGCGCGCTCTGATGCCAGAAGAAAAATAAGGAGGGGAGGGTGAGGGAAGAGGGGGGGGGGAGGGGAAAGGGTCAGAGAGGATGTGATAGGGAGATGTGCTGCAATAGAATTCCTGATGGTGGATTGTGCTGGAAGTTCCGAGGAAGGTGGATAAACGTTGAATGTTTGCTCTTTCTGGGGCGGAGCGGAATTTGGCTGGGATGGCATGATGGCTTTCTGCACGTTTGCACCTTTCCCCTACCCGGTGGAAAACACCTTCAGATGGGACTGTCAATCGGTAGCTAGGAAACGAAAAAAGAAATTGATGTTCTGGGCCATGCTGTGTGCGTCCCTTTGTCTTTCGCAGATGTGGCGGAGCGCATACATATAGGTGGATCACACACACACACACACACCACACACACACCACACACACGCACGCACGCACGCACGCACGCACGCACAACACACACACACACACACACACACACACACACACACAAACACACACCACAACACACACACACGTGGTGATCTTTCTTTTCCGGAAGTTAAAAGTCAAGGTTCCAATCATCGTTGTGTTGGCTTATTTTGTCTGTTGCCTGTCTCTCTGTCTGTCTCTCTGCCTGCCTGTCTGTCTGTCTGCATTCCTTTCTTTTCGCTGTCTGTGTATTGTCCATCGCATGACCAAGCATGTTGTGTCTTTCTGGAGAGAAAGTTAGAACGACAACGTATCGATGGAAGAAAGAAAGAAACCACATAGCATATCGGGACACACAACACACACAACACACACACACATCACAACACACAAACACACACACACATACACAAATTCTCTCTCGCACATATCTCTCTCTCTATCTTCTCTCTCTCTCTCGCATCTCTCGTCTCTTCTCTCTCTCTCTCCTCTTCTCTCTCTACTTCCTTCGTGTCTTTCTTCATTTTCCTCTTGACCGGATATCTCATACGGAAGTCGGTTTCTTCCGTTCAGTTTGTCAGTTCATCCAATTGTTCTTCTGTTGGGATAGATTGACCCATCTTCCTTCACCTGAAATAGTCGGGGGCCTGCAGGTAGGTGTTCACCTGTCCCCCCCCCCCCCCCCCCCACCCCCCCCCCCCCCACTCCACCCCCCCCCCCACCCCCCCCACCCCCCCACCCCCTCCACCCACCCCCCCCCCCCCCCACCCCCCCCACTGTCTGTATTCCTGTCTGTCTGTATGTCTGCTTGTCTGTCTGTCTGTCTGTCTGTCTCTCTATCTCTCTCTCTCACATATCTTCTCTCTCTCTCTCTCTCTCTCTTTATCCAAACAAGTAACCCCGATCTGTTTACTCTCGGCTGTTGTACCAATAGTCCTGTCTGTTGTCTATCTGTCTGTCTGTCTGTCTGTCCGTCTGTCACAAACTGAAGATGCTGAGAATGCTCCCTGTGGCAGGGCACATCTCACAGGGCGGGCGCATTCCTGTGTGCACACTCCAGCGGCATGCGCTGTGAAGGCGCCACAGCCACATGTAGAGACAGTGTGTTCAGCGACAGATCTGTAGTCCTAGCATAGTCCAATGTACAGACAGTGTGTTCAGTGACAGTGTGTTCAGCGACCAGCTCTGTAGGCATAAGGTCCACATGTGTAGACAGTGTGTTCAGCAACAGCTCTGTAGTCTACCATAGTCCCACATGTAATGACAGTGTGTTCAGTGACAGCTCTGTAGTCCTACCATAGTCCACATGTAGAGACAGTGTGTTCAGCGACAGCTCTGTAGTCCGCCCATTGTCCAACATGTACTGACAGTGTGTTCAGTGACAGCTCTGTAGTCCTACATAGTCCACATGTAGAGACAGTGTGTTCAGTGACAGCTCTGTAGTCCTACCATAGCACATGTAGAGACAGTGTGTTCAGTGACAGCTCTGTAGTCCTACCATAGTCCACATGTAGAGACAGTGTGTTTCAGTGACAGCTCTGTGTCCTACCATTGTCCACAGCTCTGTACTGACAGTGCAGGGTGTTCAGTGACCAGCTCTGTAGTCCTACCATAGTCCACATGTAGAGACAGTGTGGTCAGTGACAGCTCTGTAGTCTTAGCATAGTCCACATGTAGAGGACAGTGGGTTCAAGTGACAAGGGTGTTCGGCAACACCTCTGTAGTCCTACCATAGCCCACATGTAGAGACAGTTTGTTCAGTGACAGCTCTGTAGTTCTACCATTGTCCAACATGTACTGACAGTGTGTTCAGCGACAGCTCTGTAGTCCTACATTGTCCACATGTACTGACAGTGTGTTCAGCGACACAGCTCTGTAGTCCTACTATTGTTCCAACATGTAGAGACAGTGTGTTCAGTGGACAGCTCTGTAGTCCTACCATCGTCCACATGTAAAGACAGTGTGTTCAGTGACAGCTCTGTAGTCCTACCATAGTTGGAGTCACATGTAGAGACAGTGTGTTCAGTGACAGCTCTGTAGTCCACTACCCATAGTCCACATGTAGAGACAGTGTGTTCAGTGACAGCTCTGTAGTCCTACCATAGTCCACATGTGGAGACAGTGTGTTCAGTGACAGCTCTGTAGTCTACCATAGTCCACATGTAGAGGACAGTGGGTTCAGACGCAGCTCTGTAGTCCTACCATTGTCCCATGTGGAGACAGTGTTGTTCAGCGACAGCTCTGTAGTCCTACATTGTCCACATGTAGAGACATGTAGTTTCAGCGACAGCTCTGTAGCCTCATAGTCTAACGGTAAGACATTGTGTTCTACATGCTAGTCCACAGTCCCACATTCTGACTGTGTGTTCAGTGACAGCTCTGTAGTCCTACCATAGTCACATGTGGAGACAGTGGTGTCAGCGACAGCTCTGTAGTCCTACCATAGTCGCACATGTACACATGTAGAGACAGTGTGTTCAGTCCCGACAGCGGTTCTGTAGTACCTACCATAGTACCACATGTACAGAAGAGAGGTGTTCGGCGACACCCCGCGCTGTAGTCCTACCCTCGTCCTCGATGTGCGTTCAAAAAAAAAAAGAGGAGGTATGGTTTGCTGTAGTTCCTTTGCTATGCTACTGGAGTTGTTCGTTGAGGAACGTATCTTTGGTTTTCTTCTAAAGTATCGTTCAGAGAAAACGCTCTTTGAACGGCATTGGGAACAGTGGCTGCCCACCAAACATTAATGCGCCAAGGCATTGCTTTAGGAGTCGATTATTTTAGACTGGTGCAATTCGAGGAATCTTTATTGTGCCTGAAAGGTGATTCTCCTCATTTTCATTCACAGGGCATCAAGGTACCAGCCAGGTGGTTCCAAGCTGACAGCTTATCATCAAAGGATTGGGACTATTGGGCGCTTTCCAGCTGGCGCAAAGATAGGGTCACGGGTGAGGGCCAAAGCCTGAAATGGGACGTCAACTAAGGGGTATGGTCATGTGTTTGAAGATTGTGACGTCATCGGCGAAATTACCCCCCCCCCCCCCCCCCCCCAAACAGGGAAATAATTGGTGGGGAGTTTGTTCTTTGAATTAGTCAGCAGTTCAACTACAATGCAGACTCCACTTTTAGGTAGGCCCGAAAAGGTTTACATGGATGATGTACAGTGGTTTTAGTGCAAAATCCCAATGGTGGCAGGTTTGTTGCTACTTTGAACTACACGTGTCATTCAGGGTGCGCGCTTTGCTCCAACCTTTACATGAGGCGTTCACGTCAGCACGAGTTATTCCTACCTTTGCTACAGGAAACGCTCATTAAGAACAGTTTTCCCATGTTTACTGCATGAGGTGGTTCAGTAAGAACGGTTTGTTCCTGTTTTTACTACGTGAGGTGTTTCAGTAAGAACGGTTTGTTCCTGTTTTAACTGCAGGAGGTGTTGAGTGAGAACGGTTTTGTTTCTGTTTTTATACCATAATAGTGTTCAGTAAGAACGGTTTGTTCCTATTTTAATACCATGAGTTGTTGAGGGAGAAACGATATTTTTCTGCTTTTACTGCAGAGGTGTTAGACAAGGATGGTTTGTTTCTAAATTTTTTCTTGGCATGAGGTGTTCAGTAAAACGGGTTTGTTCCTGACTTTTTACTACATACGGTGGGCTCAGTAAGAACGGGTTGTTCCGTTTTGGTACTACATGAGGTGTTCAGTAAGAAGGGTGTGTTCCGTTTTACTACATGAAATGTCCAGTAAAAACGGGTTGTTTCCTACCGTTTTACAACATGAATCGTTCAGTAAAGAACGGTTTGTTCCTACTGTTTACTATATAAGGTGTTCAGTATGCTAGAACGGTTTTTCCCCCCTTCCTATTTTTACGACATGAAGTGTCCAGTAAGAACGGTTTGTTCCAATTTCACTACACGAGGTATTCAGTTAAAAACGGTTTTGGTCCTGTTTCTTACTACACGGGGTGTTCGGTACGAATGGTTGTTCCTACTCTTACTACATGAGGTGTTTTGTTCAGTAAGAATGATGTGGTCCTTTCTTACTACATGAGGTATTCAGTAAGAATAGTCTGTTCCTATCTTACTACATGAAGTATTCAGTGAGAACGGTTGGTTTCTATTCTTACTACATACCAAAGTATTCAGTAAGAACGGTTTGTTCGTGTTTTTACCACATGAGGTATTCAGTAAGAACGGTTTGTTCCTGTTTATATTACATCAGATGTGCAGTAAAAACGGTTTGGTTCTATTTTACTACATGAGCTCTGCTCAATACGAACGGTTTGTTCCTATTTTACTACATGAGGTTTCAGTAAGAACGGGTTGTTCCTACGTACCGTCTTTAGAGGATCAGTGAGAATATTTCATTCGTACTATTTACACGGTGAGACATTGGTTGAAAGCAGTTTATTCCTATCCTGTGACCCCGCGAGGTGTTTCCGTTTTCTTTTTTTTCCTTTTTTTTTTTTATTTTTCTTCTTCTGCGTACGCCGGCTGATACTCCTGTGGACACTTCCTGTATAGACAGGCAAGGATTAATCCCATCTTCCAACAAAGAGAGTAGAGTTTTGTGTGTATGACCGTTTTTTTTTTATCCCGCCATTAAGGGCAGCCGCACTCCAACTTCGGGAAAGATGCATGCTATGGTGTGAACGGGTCATCCATACCAACGGCAAAACCGGCCTTCGCTTCGAAAGTTCGTGATGGGATTTGACGTGTGTGCAAGATGTTATGCGTGCGTTCAGACGCGGAGCCTCGGTTATAGTCTCGCTCGGGAGGACTGTATGGAAATGGAGTCAGAACCAATGCAAACTCCGAGGGGGAAAAAAAACCCTGTACCGAAACGGTCCGGCGGAGATTCGAACCCACAACCCTAGGATCACCAAGATTACGAGTCCGGCGCTTTACCACTGACCTACTACGGCCCCCCGGCGTTCCAATGACAATGGTTGGTTTCCACCTTGAAACTACAGAACATGGCTCGTCATTCACACAGAACGCTTTGCTTGGCCAGAATTCACATGTCATGGGCTCGTCATTCACACAGAACGCTTTTGCTAGCCAGAATTCACAGGTCAGGCTCGGCATTCACACAGAACGCCTTTGCTTAGCCAGAAATTCACATGTCATGGCTCGTCATTCACACAGAACGCTTTGCTTGGCCAAATTCACATGACATGTGTTGTCATTCACATAGAACGCTTTGCTTAGACAGAATTCACATGACTGGGTCATCATTCACACAGAGCGCTTTGCTTCGCGACAATTCGCCCTTTCCTATGTCCCTCTGTCAACAGTCACCTCCACCCCCTCTCCTCCCGTCTTTCTGGTTCCCCACCCCCCTCCGTACCCCTCCCGGCCACGCCCCTGTCGTTCCGCTTTCTCTCTCCCCGCTTTTGTTAGGAAAAAGCAAAAGTGTTTTTTTCTTGTTGTAATTGTGCCTGCTGGCTATGAAATGAAACGTGGGTAAGTCTGAATGGCAGTGAACGCAAAGTTTTGACTCTCTCTCCTCTCTCTCTCTCCTCCGTTCTCTCACGCTTCTCTCTCTCTCTGTGGGTGCGCGAGTAAGTCGTGTGTGTTTGTGGTGTGTGTGTGTGTGTGTGTGTGTGTGTTTGTGGGTGTGTTGTTGTGTTGGATTGTGGATGGAGAGGGGAAGAGTAGAGAGCGAGAGAGAGAGAGAGAGAGGCGATTGAGAGGAGAGAGCGCGGAGCTAGAGAGATAGAGTAAGAGATGTCCTACCGTTGAGTGGCGCTCCTGTTGATGTTATTGTCACTTTAACTTCTAAGTATCAAGGGATTTCGCTGGCACTCGGGGAATCGTTGAACGCCCCACCGCACCCCCCCCACTCCCCCCCCTCTTTAACGAATAAAATATTTTCCCCGTATACAACATACCTGCCTGTTTTCAACGCTGGAGAACAGATGTGATGGAGGGACTGGTTTCCGCTCCAGTTTTTCTATGGATTTCTTTTTTACAGATGTGATGTAGGGACTTGTACCTCCAGGTGTTTCATATGGATTCCTTTTACACAGATGTTGATTTAGGACTTGTACGTGCAGGTTTTCTAATGGATTCTTTTTACCGATGTGATTGAGGACTTGTAGTCTCCAGGTTTCTATGGATTTCTTTTTAAATACTTTAGATGTGATTTTCGTCTTGGACTTGACCTCCAGTTTTCTATGGATTCTTTTTTAACAACAGATGGGAGTTTAGGACTTGTTACGTCCAGTTTGTTTTCTATGGATTCTTTTTACAGATGTTATTGAGGACTTGTACCGTCCAGGGTTTCTATGGATTGTTTTTTACAGATGTGATTGAGGAATTGTACCTCGCCAAAAAGGTTTCTATGGGTTCTTTTTACAGATGTGATTGAGGTTGTTTGTACCTCCAGGGGTCCTTTCTATGGATTTTTTTTAACAGATGTGATTGAGGACTTGTAGCTCCAGGTTTTCGATATGGATTCCTTTTTACAGATGTGATTGAGGAAATTGTACCCTCCAGGTTTCTATGGGATTGTTTTACAGATGTGATTGAGAATTGTACCTCCAGGTTTCTATGGGTTTCTTTTTACACGAGAATGAGGATTGGGACCCCCAGGTTCAGGGATTCTTGATGGATTGAGGACCCTAGCTCCAGTTTCTATGGATTCTTTTTACAGATTTGATTCTAGGGAATTGTACCTCCAGGTTTCTATGGGTCTTTTTACAGATTTGAGGGATTTTACCTCCTGGTTATATGGATCTTCTAAGATGTCATTTAGGACTTGTCACCCGATTTATATGGATTTCCGGTTTCCTATCAGTCGTAAACCCAATTCCCTGGAACCCCCCCCCCCCCCCCCTCCCCCCTCTTCCCCTCTTCCCGTGGTCGGCGGAGCGGTAAAACAATCCTAACTTGACCGACAGTCGTAGCAGGCAGTGCCGTGCGCTAGACTGGCGGAGTGAGAGTGTAGTACAACAGCATGCCGTCCCTCACTTGCCTAGGCCACCCACCGCTGTCCCCTGCATGTCCCATACAGCCTACGTCATGCTGGTATCAACGACATCTCACTGCTGGCCACTCACTGTCCCTTCCATGTCCCACCAACCCCACGTCATGCTGTGATCAACGACATCTCACTGTGGCCACCCCACTGTCCCCCTCCATGTCGCACCACCCCACGTCATGCTGTGATACAACGACAGTCTCACTGTGGCCACCCCACTGTCCCCGGCATGTCCACCACCCCACGTCATGCTGTGATCAACATCTCACGTGTGGCCACCCACTGTCCCCTCCATGTCCACCACCCCAATCGTCATGCTGTGATCAACATCTCACTGTGGCCCCCTCACTGTCCCCCTCCATGTCCATCACCCCACGTCATGCTGTGAATCAAAATCTCCACTGTGGCCACCCCACTGTCCCCTGCATGTCCACCACCCCACGTCATGCTGTGATCAACGAACATCTCACTGTGGCCACCCCACTGTCCCCTCCATGTCCACCACCCCACGTCATGCTGTGATCAACAAATCTCATTGTGGCCACCTCACTGTCCCCTCCATGTCCACCCCCCACGTCATGCTGTGTGTCAACGACATCTCACTGTGGCCACCCCACTGTCCCCTCCATGTCCATCACCCCACGTCATGCTGTGGGTCAACGAATCTCACGCCCAAAGAAAGCGTGCGACACGCTGTTTCCGACTGTCCGACATTAACCAACCCAGACACTTGGTACCAAATGCCCAGAACACTCAAATCAGCAGCACAAGATACGTCGCCATTTGTAAACAGAAACATACAAGACAATGCCATGGTGTGTAAGAGACTGTGGCTGGGAGGAAAAAAAGGAAAGAAAGAAAGAAAATGAAAAAGCTAGCAGTAGAATTTTTTCACTTTTTTGTTTTGTTTTGTTTGTTTCGTTTTGTTTTGTTTGTTTTGTTTTCAGATGAAGAGGACAGTGTGAAGCACCAAAAAAATGAAGAGGTGGATTTCGGCCTTAGGAGGCAAAAAAAAAGAAAACAGAAGAAGAAAAAAAAAAGGTCACCTGCCTTAGGTACTCCCTTGATCTGTCAGGGCTCGGTTCAAACAGGTCCTTCACCTGCAAACAGTGTCGTGTGACGTCAGCCTTCGTGTTGTCTGTCATTCACGTGTGGGGGGTTGCTCGGGCGCCGGAAAAAAAAACGAAACGAAACAACAAACAAACAAACAAACAACCCCCCCTCCCAAAAAACACATGCATAACCCAAACAAAATCTGCACGATTCACTGGTCTTGCTATCAATCCCGCATTCTCGCGCGCGGTGGTAGCACGTGCGAGCTATCAGACAAGGGGACGTATAGCAGGGGTCATCTTTTTCACCGAGGGGAGACGACTAGGAATCGTTCTGATATTAAAACCTCCCCCAAAACACGTGATGCAGAAACGGCATTGCAGCCCCAGACAAAAAAAAACTGTCTGGAATTTGCATGTGGGTTCGCCTTCCCTCCTCCCCACTCCCCCGTGTAATGCGGGCGGTTGCTGATTATTGCGATGTGGATGGCCGGGGGGACTGTGTGTAGGAAGGGGATGGTGGGAGGCTGTGGGTGGGGGAAGGTATGAAAGAGGCGGGAAGGGGGATGGGGGGGAGGACGTGTGGTTGGACGTGGAAATGACGAGAGTTTATGTGGTGTGTGTGTGTGTGTGTGTGTGTGTGTTGTGTGTGTTTGGGAGTTT
>JADBJO010002279.1:179455-184455 GCA_016801955.1 Conus betulinus
TTTCTTTTACATCATTCATTCTTGCCATTTCTCAGCATGGTGCATGCTATGTGTAACGTGTCATCCATACCAACGGCCAAACTGGCCTTCTCGTCCGAAAGTTAGTGATGGGATTTGACGTGTGTGCAAGATCCTATGCGTGCGTTCACACACAGAACCTCGGTGTATAGTCTCATTCGAAGGATTGTATGGGAAATGAGTCAGAACCAATGTTAACTCTGAGCGGTAAAATAATTAAAAAAAAAAAAAAAAAAAACCTTGTACCGAAACGGCCCGGCGGAGATTCGAACGCGCAATCCCAGGATCACCAAGATTACGAGTCCGGTGCTCTACTACTGAGCTAGTCCGGCCCTCTGGGTGCTTCTGTTGTCGACATGTACACAGTACGTGCAACGAATGGCGAGCACCATACGTTGCTGACTTGGGATGCGAGGACCCCCCCCCCCCCCCCCCCCCCACACACACACACACACACACACACATGCACTCTTCTTTGCACTCTTCCTTCATTGGGTTTTGGCCAGATTCCAAAGCTCCGCCCGTGGGATAGAGAGTGGTGCGTTCTCACTGACCAGTCGTTGTCGTCACTTGTCAGTCCGTCTGTCGAGATTGTTGTCACGCCAACACCCGCCATTTTTTCCTGAGAAACAGCAGCCATGGGAGCTTGCAGAAGGGACGCACGCTGGTCTAATTTTGGAGGGACTGTTGCAAATTTATGGGTAAACGAGTTGAGAGGGAGGGAACAACTTGCAATGTTCTGTGTTTTGTCTTTTAACCAGGCTACAAATGTACCACAACGCTGTGTACGTGTGTGTGTGTGTGTGTGTGTGTGTGTGTGTGTGTGTGTGTGTGTGTGTGTGTGTGTGCGTGTGTGTGGCGTGCGTGCGTGCGTGTGTGCGTGTGTTTATGTGTGTGTGTGTGTGTGTGTTTGTGTGTGTGTGTGTGTGTGTGAGAGAGAGAGAGAGAGAGAGAGAGAGAGAGAGGAGTGGAGAGCCTTTATGCGAACGCGTGTGTGTGTATGTGTGTGTGTGTGTGTGTGTGTGTGTGTGTGTGTGAGAACGGAGGGCTTTGCGGGACAGGGATGACGGGAACATGCAATAAGCGCAGTGGAGGGCCTACTCCTAACAACACACCACGTAAACAAAGTGGCCGGTCATTGCTCTACATTGATACACGTGTTCAGCATTGTGTCTCGCGCGTATGACCCGCGCAGCAAATAAAACAACCACACAGAATAATTATTACCACCCATTCCTTAAAACAACATGGGCCTTATTGGTATCGAAGATGAACTGATTTTGAATGGAAATCCACTGAATGAAAGGACTGGGTGGTTTTATCATTTCTTTTTCGACTCCTTTTGTTTCCTCTGTCTCCAAAACGTGCGCGCTTACAGTCTCAAAGCGCGCTAATGGGGCGAGCAACGCTGTGCGCGCTTTCTCTTATACCACGTCGAAGTCCGATGGAACACCAGCTTGGATTGTTAGTGCAGAACTTGAGAGGCATTGTTTGTCTCCCCTACCAGCGGCCATTGTCTGGCATCATCTAATTCTTTCCCCTTTACATACATCTCGAAACACTGAAGAGTTGAATGCATGGGAACAAGTGGGACACCTGCATGTTGCCCCATGTTTACCTCTCCTACATTTTCACACTGTAAAGAAAACCCGCCGGTGTGTGTGTGTGTGTGTGTGTGTGTGTGTGTGTGTGCGTGTTCAGACGCCCTTTTGGAGGGTCACTTTTGTTGAAGTTTTCTCGTCATGTTTTTCAATCGTTAGGTGGCAGTCCACAACGTGGAAGGCTTGTATGTTTGTTTAGTTGATTTTGTTTCTGTGTTTGTTTCAAATGGGAGTTTTGAAACCTAAAATCAGATTCACAAAAAGCCGTGCAAAAAATGTGCTCTGTACCTGTTTTGTTTTAAACCTGCGTCTTGTTTACTTTTTGTTGGTTTGTTTAAAACAAGCATTCCGATGCCATTTCACATTGTTTTGAACTTGCTGTCAAAACTTGTGGTTTCATTGTTTTGTTTTAAGCATGCGTTCGAAAGCCTTTTTTTCCTGTTGGCTCGTTTAAAAACATGCGTTTGAAAACCTTTTATTGTTTGTTACTTCTAGACATGAGTTAGAGAACTTTTTTGTTTGATAGCTCTAGACAGGAGAACTATTTTGTTTGTTACCTCCAGACAGGAGAAACTTTTTTGTTTGTACTCCTACACGTGAGTTAGAGAACTTTTCTGTTTGTTACTTCTAGACATGAGTTAGAGTTTTTTTTTTCTTTTTGTTTCTTACTTCTAGACATGAGAACGTTTTTGTTTGTTACTTCTAGACATGAGTTAAATAACTTTTTTTTGTTTGTTGCTGTCCCAACCTCTGCGCCACCTCAGAGGCATTGCACTCACGCGTATCATTCCGACACCCCGTCCCAGGGAGCAGTCATGTCAAGTCGTCAAGAGGCAACCCACCGGAGGAGACACTGCACTGCTGCCGAGTCACTTCGGTGGTGTTCAGTGGCGCCTGTTCTGATCTAACATACGCAGGACACCACCTACTAACCCCCTACTGACGACAATAATTGCTTAGTCGCGGAGCCGGCGTGAGTGAGCTCTCCCTCCGGAGGGCGCCACCACGTCCGTCCAACGACAGCCCCCCATGGACTCGCCGATACCGGTGACCCCGACGGAACCAAACCAAGGCCACAGACGTGGAGAGGACATCGAAATTGAGGTCACCATGAGAGCAGGGCATGAAGGGCCACAGAATTTGAGACATTTTTTTTTTTTTTTTAATGCTGATCGATGAGAATGAGGATGATTAAGATGATGCTACGGATTTCCATTTCGGTCTGAGACTACATGACAGGGCTGTACTCTACGCTTCCTTTCATAATATATCCCGGCGTCAACCAGGCCTGAGAGATACAGGCACCTGCAGTGTTGGTCAGGAAATTTGAGCAACACTCTCAGAAACGCATCCTTAAGTGGATGAAACTCGACTGTGTGGTCCCAGTCTTCCCAACTGAGTCCGCAGCAAACTCAACTCTGGGTAGGAACCGGTCGGGGCAGAAAACCCCATACTTCTAGACATGAGAAGTTTTTTTGTGTGTTACTTCTAGACATGAATTAGAGAACCTTTTTGTTTGTTCTAAACGTACATTCGGAAGCCTTTTATTGTTTTGTTTTAATCGTGTGTGTTATGAAACCTTTATTTGTTTGTTTTCAATACGTTTTTTCTCTCTTTGTTTCCTTTACTTTTTGTTTTTTTTTTTCTTTGCTTTTTGTTTGTTTTGCTCTAAACACGACGCTCTATTTATTTGGTGGTGGATGGTGTGTGTGTGTGTGTGTGTGTGTGTGTGTGTGTGTGTGTGTGTGTGTGTGTGTGTGTGTGTGTGCGTGCGTGCGTGCGTGCGCGCGCGCGCGCACACGCATGCATCTGTCAACGGATGTATAAGTGGGTGTGAAAACCCTAATAAAAAACAAAACAAACCCACACATGATCTCAGAGTTGCCTTTTGAAATGCGTAAAGGATCGTCACGCACCAGTTGACTACATAGAGAGGCAATGAGATGAGTTTACACAGGAGCATTGTCAGTGATGCATAGCGGTGTCACTTCAGTGACGACAGACCATCTGTCACATCTCACCGAGGGCTACAACATTGTGTACCCCATGCATCCCATACTCCCCCCCCCCCCCCCCCCCCCCCCCCCCCTCCGCCCCATGTCTGTGACCCCCCGGGGACCGGACGTTCGTGTCGAGGACTAACCAGGTCTGTTTCACTTCGGGTAAGTCAGGAAAGGTTGGGTAAGCTTAGCTAAGGAAACCTATTCTGTCTGTCTGTCTGTCTGTCTGTCTGTCCGTCTGTCCGTCTCTGTCTCTAATGTCTCTGTCTCTCTGTTTCTGTCTCTCTCTCTTTGTCTGTCTGTCTGTCTGTCTGTCTGTCTGTCTGTCTGTCTCTCTCCTCTCTCCTCTCTCTCTCTCTCTGTGATTGTGTGTGTGTGTGTGTGTGTGTGTGTGTGTGTGTGTGTGTGTGTGTGTGTGTGTGTGCGCGCGCGCGCGCGCTCGCGCATGTGTGCATGTGTGTGTGTGTGGTGTGTGTGTGTGTGCGTGCGTGCGTGCGTGCGTGCGCACGCGCGTGCGTGTATGTGTGTGTGTGTGTGTGTGTGTGTGTGTGTGTGTGTGTGTGTGTGTGTGTGTGTGTTGTGTTGTGTTGTGCTGTGTTTTGTTGTGTTGTGTTGTGTGTGTGTGTGTGTGTGTGTGTGTGTGTGTGTGTGTGTGGTGTGTGTGTGTGTGCGCGCGCGCGCGCGTATGTGTGTTACAAGTATGGCAAACAAAGGCAGGCGTCATGTAAAGAAAAAATAAAAAGGATATGAAAAACAACTGCGTGTAGTATGAAAAAAAACAGGTCGCCATCAAACAAGAGGCAGATGTAGCTTCAAAAGGTCGTCAGTAGGAGGCGCAGTATAAAAGAAAAAAAAGTGTTGTCACTAAACAACAAGAGGATTTGGAGTACAGAAAGGGCGTCACCAAACAACAAAGGTAAACATCAAAAGAACCGTCACCAAACAACAGAGTTGCACCTAAAAGTCGTCACTAAGCAGACGAAAAAATGAAAGTATAAATAAATAAATGAATAAATAAATAAATAAATAAGTGAATGAATAAACAAATAAATGAATACATACATAAATAAATAACGAATAGATAAACCAATAGGTAAATAAACAGGTCAACAAATAAGTAAATGAGTGCATGCATCGAAAACTAAACAAATGAATCAATGAATAAATAGGTAAATAATAAGCCCGTAACAACGCACAAAGGTAGGTTTTGTATACAAAGAAAAAGGTCTTCACCAAAACGACGAAGCCATAGTAAAAACAAAGGTCTTTACCAAACATAAAACGCAGGTTAGCATTAAACAGATAAGTCGTCACCAAACAACAAAGACAGGTCAGCAACAAAACAAAGTCGTCACTCAAGAGCAAAGGCAGGTGCAGTTTA
>JADBJO010002279.1:211955-214455 GCA_016801955.1 Conus betulinus
CAGCAGTAGAAGCAACAACAACAACACAACAACAACAACAACAAGATCAACCACAGAGACAAGACGACGACGAACTCCACGACTGGGGACAAACTGACACACGATCCACCAGAACTCACCTGAAAGAGCGACAGGATGAGGAGCACAAGGGAGACAACTTCTCGTGTCGCCATCCTTTCACACTGGCGGAGATGGACGACCTGCAAGTCTCAACCCAGTCACCGTCACAATGGTCAGCGCTGGATTCCGATCACCACAACCCCGCAAGTTGTTTTTTTTTTTGTTCGACGATGACGATCAAATCGCTTTTGTGTTTGTGTGTGTGTCGACCAACTCGATGATGAAGAAAAAAAAAAAAAAAGAAGAAAAAAAAGTGAACTATTTTCCAAATGCCAAGCGTCAGTGCTTATGTGAAAATCATGGACGAAGAACAACAACAGTGTAAGATGAAGACTAGTTGGTTTCTGTTTCAGTAAGTTATCAAATGGATGTGGGATTTAATTTCAGTATTTAGAAAACTGTCCCGTCAATGAAATTAGAAAGGGATCCCTAGCAACCAAAACAGTGGATGGAGATCTGAAGACTGCTGTTGATGTTTCCGGATCTGAAAAAAAGGAAAGAAAATAAAAAACCCCAGTGAGAAACCTACACGCACTTTGTCATGATAAGCGTGTTATGTAATCAGAATTTGTGTGAATGTGTGTGTGTGTGTGTGTGTGTGTGTGTGTGTGTGTGTGTGTGTGTGTGTGTGTGTGTGTGTGTGTGTGTGTGTTCATCTAAAAACACGTCTGATTTAGTCTAAATTCAACTGTTTCATTGTTTCTTTCCCCCTATTTTTTTCTGCAAATTCCCGCTTCATCTTCTTTCTTTCTTCACTTATTTTGTTCTTTCCTCCTTTCTTTCCTTTTCTTTTTTCTTTCTTTCTTTCTTTCTTTTTCGTTTCTTTCTTTTTCTTTCTTTCATTCTTTCTTTCTTTAGTTTCTTTCTTTTTTTTCTTTCGTTTTTTTTTCTTTCTTCGTTCTTTCTTTCTCTCTTTTTTCTTTCTTTCTTTCGTTCTTTTTTTTTTTTTCTTTCTTTTCTTTTCTTTTCTTTCTTACTTTCTTTCTTTCCTTCTTACTTCTGCCTCTTGTTCTTGTTCCTCTACTTCTTCTTTTCAGTTCATAACCCCGTAGAATGACAACCTACTAATAGACAAACTGAACAATAGGAGGCTATAATCACCAAGATTGATGCACAAACTACGAACAGATGTTGTCTTTCTTCCATTTCTTATGCTTTCTTTCAAACAAGCACTGCGTCTGCCCTCACTCTCTATCCCTCCTCCCACCCCTCTCCTTCCCTGTTCCTCTGTCTGTCTGCATCTCTTTGTCTCTGTCTGTCTGTCTGTCTCTCTCTCTCTCTCTCTGTCTCTCTCTCTCAGTCAGTCTGTCTCTCCTATCTGTGTCTGTCTGTCTGTCTCCTTCTCTCTCTCTCTCTCGCTGTTTGTCTGTCTGTCTGCCTGTCTCTCTGTCTCTCCCCCCCCCCCCACCCCACCCCACTTTATTCCCCCCCCCCCCCCCCCCCCCACCCCCCCCCCCCCCCCCCCCCCCCCCCCCCCCCCCCCCCCCCCTGCGTCATTCAACCTTTCAACGAGCTATGTAAATGGGGACTGGGAATTATTAGCCGGTTCAAGTATGCAAGCCTAGACCTAGACAGATAAAGATAAAAAAAAATAAATAAAAATTAAAAAAAAGACCCGGTGTGGACCATCACGTGCGGCCCGTACCACCGAGCCATCGGGGACCCCAGGCTCCCTGGCACAAACCTGAAAACGGTGCTAGTAGACAAAAAAAAAAAGTGGGCAGTAAAGGCGCTGAAGAAGGATGGCACGCACCACGCCACCCGGCTCTCTATGTCTTCCGCGCTGATGTATGTATATATATAGGGTGGGCAGGAAATTAGGGATGGGAGAAAGAGGAGGAGGAGGAGGAGGAGGGTGTACGTGTGAGGGTGTGTGCGGTGGAATCTGGGTCACCGGGACAGTAAAACCATGTCGAGGAGTTAGTTTCTTTTGCCGAACCGATTCAGGTCAGGGTGGGAAGGAGGGGAGCGGGGGGAGGAGGGGGTAGGGGTGGGGGTGGGGGTAGGGGGTGGGGGGTGGGGGTGGGGGGGTCTGCACAGGAAAAAAAAAAAAAAAAGGTTAATTCGATCGGACGGCTTCAACAACGAGTTTACTGTGTGGTGGGAGTTCTGCCCCGATCATCGGGAGAGACGTTTCCGGGTTTGCTTTTGAACTGTATCGCGGAGCGTCTTTTTTTTTCTTTTTCTTTCTTTCTTTCTTTCTTTCTTTTCTTTTTATTTATGTATATTTTTTTTTTTTTTTTTTTTCTTTTCTTTTTTTCTTTTTTCTTTTTTTTTTTGTAAGGGGGGAAGATACAAGGGGGTGGTGTGGGGTGAGGGGGGGTGGATGGGATCGTTTTGTACTTTTTCTTTCCTTCTTTCTTTCTTTTCTTTTCTTTCT
>JADBJO010002279.1:219455-236955 GCA_016801955.1 Conus betulinus
TGTGTGTATGTATGTGTGTGAGTGTGTGGCGGTTACTTGTGTGTGTGTGGGTGTGTGTTGTGTGTGTGTGTGTGTGTGTGTGTGTGGTGTGTGTGTGCGTGCGTGCGTGCGCGCGTGTGTGTGTGTGTATGTGTGTGTGTGTGTGAGTGTGTACGTGTGCGTGCGTGCGTGTGTGTGTGTGTGCCGTGCGTGCGTGCGCGCGCGCGCGCGATATGTGTGTGTGTGTGTGCGGAGACACCATCCAGGCGCAAACCAAAAGGACCAACAGGAAAGAGCCGCGCAAACTTCCCGCCAAGGTCCAGCGTTTTTCCTCCCCCCTCCCCCCCCCCTCCCCCGCACCCACACCCCGGTTTCCTCACTACTCCCCCTCCCCTTTGATCCGCACGTGAAGCAGATTTTAATGGCCCGGTCCCTGTTAAACCCATTCCAACTCGCCCTCAAACGTCGTAGCGTCGTTAAAATCGGCTGAGTAGAGTTTGGGGGAAGGTGGGAGAGAGGGGGGGGGGGGGGGGGATTAAGGAAAGAGTGGGAGGGTGTTGTGGAAGAGGAGGAGAAAGGCGGGGGGTGGGGGGGGGAGGGTTATCTTGCTGTCTGTTGAATTAAGCAAGCAGCTGCCAGCCGTGGCTGTTATGGTCCTCACCTCAAAGGGTCGGGGAGTTAGAGGGGTGGGAGTGGGGGGAGGGGGGTCAGCAAGGGCGGTAATTTACAGTTGGAGGGGAGGGGGGAGGGGAGACCTCCAGGGGGCAGTTTACAGATCATGCCACAGAACTCTGGGTCACCGTGACCCTGGTGCCACTATCTGCTTCATCTCTGATTGATGTTAAAATTTGGTGACTGAAGAGCCAACTGCGCAAGCGCGCGTTGGCGCGTGCGGGCTTAAACACACACACACACACACACACACATACACACGCGCCCGCGCGCCCGCGCGGGTGCCGATATTTCCTGTGAGGTTTTAAAGGTGGGTTTTTTGTTTTGTTTTGTTTTTTGTTTGTTTCTTTAGTTAGTTAGAAAGCTAAAGTTATTGATAACGCACCGCCAAAAACAAACAAACAAAAAACAACCCATAGACAAACGAATCACAAGATAAAAGACGACGTCTTTCGACCTCTTAGGTCTTCTTCAGGCAAGAAACACAACACTGAGGACAAGGAACATGAAGGAACAAACGGCGGGACTTTATCCATCATTGTTCACCTCTGTTTCCATGTCCGTCTGCACTCGCCTCACTTAGCAACTAGTTACACAGCGTTACACTGACCTCTGAGTCAGCTAGTTACAGAGCGTTACACTGACCTCTGAGTCAGCTAGTTACAGAGCGTTACACTGACCTCTGAGTCAACTAGTCACAAGAGCGTTACACTGACCTCTGAGTCAACTAGTTACAGAGCGTTACACTGACCTCTGAGTCAACTAGGTACGAAGTGTTACACTGACCTCTGAGTCAACTAGGTACGTAGCGTTACACTGACCTCTGAGTCAGCTAGTTACAGAGCGTTACACTGACCTCTGAGTCAACTAGTGACGAAGTGTTACACTGACCTCTGAGTCAACTAGTTACAAAGTGTCAGACTGACCTCTGAGTCAACTGGTTACAAAGAGTCACACTGATCTCTGAGTCAACTAGTTAAAAAGCGTTTACACTGACCTCCGAGTCAACTAATTACAAAAGGTTACACTGACCTCTGAGTCAACTGGTTACAAAGTGTCAGACTGACCTCTGAGTCATCCGGTTACAAAGTGTCAGACTGACCTCTGAGTCATCCGGTTACAAAGTGTTAGACTGACCTCTGAGTCACTAGTTACAAAGCGTTACACTGACCTCTGAGTCAACTGGTTACAAAGCGTTACACTGACCTCTAAGTCAACTAGTTACAGAGCGTTTACACTGACCTCTGAGTCACGAAGTATGGCACAGGGGTTTAGTTTGATTCTGAACTGGTCTCTATACACGAGTTTCCAGTTTTCTTTCTTTCTTTTTCTTTTTTTTTTCTTTCTTTTTTTCATCATTTTTAAATTAAGCTTGACGATGCTACTCAAAGACAGTCAAAAGTTCAAAGGGCGTTAAAACGAAGCAGTGCGCCTTCAGAACTGGAGATCTGATTTGCAGGGTCACCTATCGGGACATTAGGATTCCAGAAAGCAAGGCAACCAATCCCACAACGAGATTTAACATTTGCATCTGAAAGCTCCATTCAATATCACCGTTCTTACAGGCATCGAAGTCTGTTATGCAATGTTGCAAACTTTGATGAACTGACTTAGTGTTGATAAAAACTCGCTTGTCTGCAGAATGCAATTTACAAAAGGAGGTACAAACTTCAGACCGTAAACATTTATCTAGTGACAATCTTTAATAACGACTGTTAGAGAAGTAAGGCCACTCGCTAATGTTTGTAAGCTTTATTTTTTAAACAAATACGACTTGCTCTAGGAACATCATATTTCTATCAGAAGAAGAAAATGGTTATACCTATAGGCCATTACTCTGATATAGTTTACAGAGTTTCTTTTAAAGTGCTTATAAAACGGTCGTCTATTACTTCACTGTAAAACCTCCATTCACAATTTCTAAACATCACACTTTACTTCGTTAACAAATCGATCAAATAGCGTCTTTTTTTTTTTTAGAGAAAAATTCTTAGTGAGTCCTCCGAAGACAAGGAAGAACAAGACACAAGACAAAACACGATGCGTTCGACCGACCTCTCCTTCAGGCAGATAAAACAACGTTCAGGACAATGAAAATGAAGAATGAGCCATCGCTTATCTTCTTATATTCGCTGCAAGATGGGCGTGGAATCATCTCGAATTGCTATAAAATTTGTTTCAATTTCCTCCTGCAGTTGTCTCCCTTTGGAACTAAAGAGCATCTGTTAAAAAAAAAGAAAAAAAAAACGCGCTAGTGATTTCAAAACACAGCTGCTAATTCAAACAAAATCTGGTGAACACTATGAATCCTCTGCGATCAATATAATCATTTTGTATTTTTTTTTAAAAAGCTATAATACTGAAACTTTTTTCCTGATCGACAAGATATGAGAGAAATCCAAAATCCAATAAAACTGGATGCAGTAAGAACTGAATTACTGTATGCTTTATCTTTATGTATTTCAAGTTATTCGTTGTACTTCTCTTCGATCGAAATAAACGCTCTAAGATTTTAATTTCAGTTGCTCTAGGAAATTGATGTATTAATACTTCGATCTAATGGATAAAGCCCATTCTGTCTCTGCGCTTGGCTGAGCTAAAAGAAACATGAATTCAGTGTGTGTGTGTGTGTGTGTGTGTGTGTGTGTGTGTGTGTGTGTGTGTGTGTGTGTGTGTGTGTGCGCGCGTGCGTGCGTGCGCGCGCGCTCGTGTGTGTGTTTGTTGTGTGTGTGTGTGTGTGTGTGTGTGTGTGTGTGTGCACGCGCGCGCGCGTGTGTGTGCGCGCGTGTGTGTGTGTGCGTGTGTGTACGTGTGTGTGTGTGTGCATGCGTGCGTGCGCGTGTGTGTGTGTGTGTGTGTGTGTGTGTGTGTGTGTGATCTGCGAATTAAACTAGACAATCGCGGTCTTTATTCAGACCTACAGATCAAAAGTATTTCTTCATTAGAAATCTGCTCTCGTTATACACCCCCATTGCGTTTTTTTCCCCCACATGCAGCATAAAGATAGTAACGTCCTTTGTCAGCTGGCTCACTGAAAAGATCGGGATTCTCACTGGTAAGCACGAATCGTGGACTTCCCATCGTCCGCCAATCAACAGCGCTGTGGGTAGTCACATACGACTCTTGGACTTCCCATCGTCCGCCAATCAACAGCGCTGTGGGTAGTCACATACGACTCTTGGACTTCACATCGTCCGCCAGTCAACAGCGCTGTGGGTAGTCATGTGACTGTGTGGCCTGGTTTGGGACATCCAATAGCAGACAAGAAGTGGACGGGCACCAACTTCACAATGCACACGAAAAAAGCATCGTTTCCAATCGATTGGTTTTTGAGCGCCGCTTGACATACGAGCGAGATATTGAGGGCCAGGTTAGGGGGTGGGGTGGGGGGTGAAACACATAAACAAATGAAGAAAAACAACTATAACCAAACCAAGCCCCAGAAGTAAAGTAGTTGGCTCCCGATGACAATTCTACATAGTAAATGGGACGGTTGGTGGATGTACTGCCATGTTTGTCCTGTCAGTCGGCTGTTCCACCTGTCGTTCTGAACGTTCTGTTGGCGACTTTGCGGGTGTCCCCCCATTTCATTTTTATTATTATTTTTGTGTGTGTGTGTGCAAAATTCATACTGCACAAGCTGTAGTGACAATAGGCAGACGTCATGATAGCGTGCGCAGACGTACAGTGCTACACACACACATGCGCGTGCGTGCATACACGCACGCACGTACGCACACACGCATGCACGCGCTGACTGACTGACTGACTGACTGAAACCATTTACTGTCAGATTAACATACAGTTGTACACGCACGCACGCACACACGCGCACACACACACGCACGCGCGCGCGCGCACACACACACGCACACACACACACACACACATACCCCCCCCCCCCCCCACATATATATATATATATATATATATATATATATATATATATATATATATATATAGATATACTCGCGCAGACGCGCGCACTCTCTCTCTCTCTCTCTCTCTCTCTCTCTCTCTTTCACACATAAATATATACATGCATACTCGCGCGCACGCACACCACACTGCTCCCACCACCCCCCTCCTCCTCTCTCTCTTTTCTCTCTCTTTCTGTCTATCTCTATACTTATCTGTCTAATCAGTAATGTATACATCTCTCTCTCTAATATATATATATATATATATATATATATATATATATATATATATATATATATATATATATATATATATACATGCGTACATACATACATACATACATACATTGATGCATACTACATGCATCCGTTCATCTACTGCTTCATGGCACTTACTGTGATGACATGTACATCCAAGCGATGGTTCAGCCCACTGTCTAGCAATAATACCTCTCGCACTTGCTTCTGCTGCTGGATGGCTTAGCTACTTCCTAATCAGTTTGCAACTCTCCCTCACTACGGGCTGTCAATCCTACCTATACGTCACACAGCTGACAGCGTTGTTGATGTTCAAACAGCTGACACGTGTACTGCTGTAACGGCCGGTCACGGTGCAATTGACTAGGTGAGGGCTTCCACGAGTCTTTTATCACTGTTCGCCTGTTCAGTTTCACTGTCGGATGTGGCTGTCTGTCAATGTCACACCCCAGTTGACGGGGCTTTGCAACCAGCGCGCGCAGCCTTCGGTGTTTCATGAATTGAAAAGTTGGGGGGGGGGAGGGGAGTTTCTATTTTTTACTCTCCATCTAAAGCGTTAGAGAGAGGAGAGAGAGAGAGAGAGTTGTTGCGAGCGATGGCGAGGTTGTAGCGGGTAGTAGCGCGGGCGGCAGATTGCCCCTCCCCTTCCCATACCTTTCACTGGTGGTTTCGGAGTCCATACCACTCCTGTCTCCTCCTCTTCTTCTGTCTTCACTTCACCCTCTTCTGTGTTGCATGAGAGCTCTCTCTCTCTCTCTCTCTCTCCTCTCTCTTCTCTCTCTCTCTCTCTCTGTGATTAAGAGAGAGATTGAGATACAAACAGTTCTGTTTCTTCCTTATTCCCCCCCCCCACCTCTCTCTCTCTCTCTCTCTCTCTCTCTCTCTCTCTCTCTCTCTCTCTCTCTCTCTCTCTCTCTCATTTCATTTCTTTGCATGTTGTAGTCCCTACTCAGCGCGAGGACTGGATGTAAAAAAGCGCGTCAGTGCTTATCTATAATCCTCGTAAATTGAAAAAAAAAAAAAAAAAACCCTTCTCTCTCTCTCTCTCCTCTCTCCTCTCTCTCCTCTCTCTCTCTCCTCTCTCTTATTTAATTTCTTTTGCATGTTGTAGTCCCTACTCAGGGCGAGGACTGGATGTAAAAAAAACGCTTCAGTGCTTATCTCTTGTCCTCCCTCAATAATCTCTCTCTCAAAAAAAATCTTCTCTGTTCTCTCCATCTCCAGCCTCTCTCTCTCTCTCTCTCTCTCCCTCTCAACCCCCCTCTCATCTCCTCCTCATCCCCTCTCTCTCCTCCTCTCTCCTCTCTCTCTCTCTCTCTCTCTCTCTCTCTCTGTAGTTTTCATTGTATATAGTCAATAAAATCACTTATACATCCGATACGTATGCACTTAATTATCAAAGCTACTTCTGTAACAAATGTGCTTTTACTGTTGTTAATATCGCTATTGGTAACTTCTAGTTTGTCATTTAGGACTAGTGTATAAAAACTGTGTGTGACAGAGCGATTGTTTAATGTATTCGTCAAGTTGGCTTCATACTCAATCGTGTTATGTTCACTAAATGTTTGATGTTCATTTAAACCTACGAATTTTCCGGTTTCTAAACTTGATTGCTTCAGAAGGGTTGGAGTTAAGAGGATATTAAAGAGTGAGGCTCTGAAAATAACTGACTGAGAAATTCAGAATCCTTAAAGGGTTGAAATTCTGTCAATTATTGACTAATCAAACTATTAAAAATCCTGTCAAAGAGGTACTAACGAAAGGATCAAATTCCTGTTAATCACTGACTGACGAAAGGATTACATTCATGTTAATGACTAACTCGCGAAAGGGTTAAAACCCTGTCAATTACTGACTGGCGAAAGGATTAAAATCATGTCAATGACGGATTAACGAAAGAGAATCCAGTGACTGACGGAGTGATGAAGGGTTAAAAATTCTGTCAATGACTGACTGGCGAAAGGTTCAAAAATCCCGTAAATGAGGGACTGACGAAAGGGTTAAAAATCCTGTCAATGATTGAATGTCGAAAGGGATAAATCCTGTCAACGACTGACTGTCGAAAGGGTTACAATCCTGTCACTGATTGACTGACGAAAGAGTTAAAATCCCGACAATGATTGACTGTTTGAAAGGGTTAAATCCTATCACTGATTGACTGTCGAAAAAGGTTAAAATCCTGTCACTGACTGACTGACAAAAGGGTAAAATCCTGTCAATGATTGACTGACGAAAAGGTTAAAAATCCTGTCACTGATTGACTGCCGAAAGGGTTAAAATCCTGTCAATGTTTGACCGTCGAAAGGGTTTAAAATCCTGTCACTGATTGACTGACGAAAGGGTTAAAATCCTGTCAATGATTGACTGTCGAAAGGGTTAAAATCCTGTCACTGATTGACTGACGAAAGGGTTAAAATCCTATCAATGATTGACTGTTGAAAGGGTTAAAATCCTGTCACTGATTGACTGACGAAAGAGATCCTATCACTGATTGACTGACGAAAGGGTTCAAATCCTGTCACTGACGAGGGTTTTAAAATCCTATCAATGATTGACTGTTGAAAGGGTTAAAATCCTGTCACTGATTGACTGTCAAAGGGTTTAACAATGATTGACCAAAGGGTTTAAAATCCCGTAAGGAGGGACTGACTGACGAAAGCGTTACCGACATCCTCTCCACGGCTGGTGACGACAGTGGCTCTGTTGTGTTCTCGCCTCATCACAAGAAAGGGCAAGAACGTAGGCGTTCTTCTGGCATGACTCGAGTTGAAATGCCCCCCCCCCCTCCCCCCCACCCCTCCCCTACTCCCTCCTTCCCGCCCCCCAACCCCCACACACCGTCTCTTACTGCACCCTTGCCCTGCATCTTTCCCCCCTCCACCCTCACCTCCCCCACGCCCCCCCCCCCCCCCCCCCCCCCCCCTCCATTACACCTACTCGGTCGGCATGACTTTTGTTTTTTTGTCAGCTGGATGTTTTTGTGATCGTCTGGAAGCAGGTATCATTTTGTTGATCTAGCAAATGAGAGTGTGTGTGTGTGTGTGGTGTGTGTGTGTGTGAGTGTGTGAGAGAGAGAGAGGGAGAGAGAGAGAGAGAGAGAGAGAGAGAGAGAGAGAGAGAGAGAGAGAGAGAGAGAGAGTTTCCGTAGCGAATCAGACATGTAAAATTTTGAAACAAAAAAAAAAAAAAAAAAGAAAAAGAAAAAAAGAAAAAGAAAAAATCTTTCTATTATTCATCAAATCCCCCCCCCCCCCCCCCCCCCCCCCCCCCCCCCCCCCCACACACACACACACACACATGGCTTGAGCGAAAAGGCGAATGGGGAGTGGAGGAGTTGAGGTACGAACCCTTCACCCTCCCCCTCCCCCTCACCTCCTTCCTCCTCCCCCTCCCCCCCCCCCTCTCTGCCTCTGTGGCACCACCCCTAGAGGAAAGACGTCGTCGTGTGGTGTGCTGAGTGGCAGCAGAAAAAAAATTCTCTGGAGGCAGGCGGCCTTTCCGCCCATGCCAGACTTGGTGCCAGACTGCCTCACGCCCAATCAAGTGTGGCCTGCCTGTTTCGTGGCAGGGTAGGCTGGCAGCGGCACGGTGCCATGTCCCCGCATGGAAGTGGAAAGGTGTGGCGGGTAGACAGACAGACAGACAGACAGACAGACACACGGGGGACAGACAGACAGACAGACACACGGGCCGACTGGTTCTGCCACGGTGGCTGCAAGGCGCAGCGGCGTGTCTGTAGCCAGTGAGGCTTCTGAAGGAGTGGGGCATGACGGAGACAGCAGCAGCAGCAGCAACAACACCAACAACAACAAAACAACAACAACAAAGAAAAAAAAGATAAAACGGAGGTAGAGGAGGAGGAAGAGTAGAAGAAGAAGAAGACGAAGAAGAAGAGAGAATTTTCAGCTTCAGTTTCGTCAAGGCGTCACTGCGTGCGAACTTGTTCATATACGTACGCTACACCACACTCGCGAAGTTTTGAGACACACTGCGTATGATTTAAAGCTGATGGACAAATAAATCAATGAAGAAGAGGAAGAAGAAGAAGAAGAAGAAGAAGAGGGAAAGGGGAATAACTGGTGAAGGAGTGAGGGGAAACGTGAGAAGATGGGAAAAAAAAATGAAGCAGGAACAAACAGGCGCTAAACGTCCCTTCGTGTCAGAAACAAAACAAAACAAAACAAATATTTCACAACAAAAATTGTTATTACTGATGCATTTATGATTTTTTTTCCTTAACTTTCACTTTCAGTTTGTTGTTTAACTTGGGGTCTGTTAATTTGTTTCCTTGCATTTGTTTGCTTATTCGTTTGTTTTTTTTTTTTGTTTTTTTTTTTTGTGGTGTGTGGTGTGTGTATGTGTATGTGGGGGTGGGGGGGGGGGGGGGGGGAGGGGGGAAGCAGAGCGGAAGCGGGTGTGGATGGGAAGGAGGAGGGACAGTAGGGGTAACCTTATGAATAGTCTTCTACATAGAACATAGGTATCTTATTTGTTTAATTACTCCTCTGAATTCCATTTATACTCCACCTATTCATCTCTCCTCCCCTCCCCCCCCCCCCCCCCTCCCCCCCCCCTCTCTCTCTGTCTCTCATTGTTTCTGTGACGGAACAAAAAGATGATTATATGGCTCCTCCACAAGAAAACGAACATTTCCTAAACTCACCTTTACTGTTGTCAGGACTAACAGAAGCATTAGATTCTATCCCTTCACAATGGCACTATTCCAAAAATCTGGAAAAAGTTCGGTAGTAGTCCCAGTACTCAAGGAAGGTAAACCGAGGACACATCTTTACATAGTTACAGACCCATAGCTCTAACCTCTCATGCTGGTAAACTTTTAGAAAAAATTATTCAAAAACGACTGTTATATTACTGTGAAAAAAATGGTGTGATTCCTGTTCAGCAAGCGGGCTTTCGAAAAGGCCGTTGTACCACAGACCATTTAGTTAAAACTGACCAGTCACATTAAAAAACAATTTCTCCCTCAGAAAAAGCACTGTGGCTACATTTTTTTTATGTCAAAAAAGCCTATGACTGCGTATGGCACGCAAGGCTACTTTTTCAAATTAAAAATGTTGGTATTTCTTGGAGAATGTTTGATTACATTAAAAGCTAAAGCTTCCTAACAGAAAGAAGCATGTACACGGATTGGAAGAACTTATTCATCCTTTAGGAATGTAGATATGGGTATTCCTCAGGGATCAGTTATTGCTCCCATGTTGTTTACAATCCTAATCCATGATCTTCCCAAATCTATGTCAAAAGCCACGGATGTGGTAGTTCAATATGCAGATGATATCGCTATTTGGATTAACTGTACATTAAGGAAACATTAAAATAAAAGAACAAAAAACTTTGTACAGAAGATGTACCAAAAGGAATTGGATAGATTATCTATATATATGAAGAACAACGGATTAGAACTATCTGGAGAAAAAGCATGTCTTATGTTGTTTAACAATGGTGAGAGAACCAAAGATGCTACCCTTGCTTTTGAGAGATGGTCAGATTCTAGAATATAAACAAAAAAGTAAATTTTCTGGGGGTATTTTTTTACCCCGAAGCTGAACTGGAAAACACATATTGAAAATTTGATTGATAAACACAGAAAAAGATTGAACGTTCTTAAAATAATATGTTGTCAACCATGGGTCAGGACTGTCATACCCTTTTACATCTTTACATCTCGTTAGTCCGATCGAAATTGACATATGGGCAGGAAGTGTATTTCTCTGCACCTAATTCTCTTTTAAAGAGATTGCAAAGCTTGGATAGTAAGGCCATGAAATTAGCTCTGGGAGTTCCAGTTCATACAAACACTATTAAATGTTATAAAGAAACAAATATATTACCACTAAATGAGAAGCGAATATTGGATGTGTCCAAATATATTGTCAGAAGTCTTTCTGTTGAAAATTCAGTTACTGAAGAAATACTGATGGATTCCAGTAAAGATTTTCCTAAGAGTTCGAAAAAAACATATCATACATCCAACCAATTAGAAACTACACATCTGACTTTATGTCACATTGTAATATTGATATTACTGCTATACCAAAATTTCCTGCGGTACCTTCAATGCCTCCTTGGGAGCACCTAAATGCTTCTTTTGATTACAAATACACTATGTTAAAGAAAAGTGATAATGTAAATATCTTAACAACTGAATCGTGAACATTTAGAAAACAGCTATCCAAATCATTTAAAAGTGTTTACAGATGGGTCGGTAATGGAATCCTCTGACAGTGGTTCTGGCTTTATAATACCAACTTAAATGTCAGGAAATCATATCATTTAGGAAAGGGGTTTTCAATTTATACCTCAGAATTATATGCAATACTGAAGGCTTTGATGTACATATATGATACACCAATTGCTTTATATAAAATCCTACTGTGTGTTGATTCCAAATCTGTTTTACAATCACTAGAGCGTTGGGACTGCAAAGCTAGAAAAGATTTGCTTTTTGAAATAAAACATTTATTGCATTGTTTCATAACTCTAGGTATAAGAATTGATTTTTGTTGGGTCCCATCTCACTGTGGTATAAAGTGGAATGAAATAGCAGACAGTCTTGCAAAGAAAGAGCAAATAGAAATGCTGAAAATTTAACAAAAAATCCTTTAGATTTGTCCTCTTGTGAATTAATAGCAGAATTTAGTAAAAAAAATGGCTACTTTACCATCGTGCCCTAGGCACATTGTTAGATTAATTCATAAATTAAGGCTGAATACCTGGAACACTAAATATTCTCATGGTATTACTTGTGTCTGCAGAGAAAACATTTCCGTACGTCATCATCTTTTGTTTGAATGCTCAGTGTTGACCTCGCTCTATCAGGAGGAAGGTATTGAGATGAATAACTTTGATAATGTCAATACTGTCTTATATGGTTCATGTGTTGCTGAAATTGCCATGGTTATTTCGCAGTCACAGGTTGCAAAATTTTTATAACGATCGCAACTTTGTGTACCATTAGGGTATTTCACTTATGTAAATATGCATATATCAGATGTGGGTTTGAAAGAACTAGATAGATAAGTTAGTGAGTGTAAAAGTTTTTTTTTTTTTTTTTTTTTAAACAAGTGTCTAATATCATCTGGCGATGAAACTCTGTCTTCATCACTTCATCCTTACATCCCAGTTCGCTTGTTGTATGTGAACAAAAATATTTAAAAAATGCTATGCTTCTATTTCAATGTCCATGATCGTTATGTGTTACGGCTATGTTTGATGTAAAATGAAATGGGACCTAACTACAAAAAGGAAAGGAACAAAAGAAAAAAAAATTAAGAAAAGACTGAAAGATGCGAAAAGAAATAAATCAATGAAAGCTAGATGCAAACGAAAAGAAAGAAAGAAAACGAAAACGAAAGAAACATAAGAAAAGTAGAAAAGGGACAGAAAGAAGAATATCAAGAAGAACAGAAAAGAGTGAAAGAAAGAAAGAATGAACGAAAGAAAGAGAGAAGGAAAGGAAGCAAGAATGATTGAAAGAAATAATGAAAGAAAAAAGGAAGGAAGGAAAGAATGAAAGAAAGAAAGAAGGACACAAATAAAGAATAAAAGATTAAATGAATGAATGAATGAATGAATGAATGAAAGAAAGAAGAAAGCAGGAAAGAATGAATGAATGAATGTATGAATGAATGAATGAAGAAGAACGGAAATAAAGAAAAAATGAATGAAAATAAGAAAGAAAGAAAGAAAGAGAAAAAGAAAGAAAGAAAGAAAGAAAAAAAGGAAAAATAAAGAAAAAAATAATGAGAAGAAGGAGAAGGGATGAAAGAAAGACAGAAAGAAAGAAAGAAAGAATGTATGAAACAAATGAAAGAAAGAAAGGAAAGAAAGGAAGAAAGGAAGGAAAGAAGAATGAATGAATGAATGAAATGAATGAATGAATGAATGAATGAATGAATGAATGAATGAATGAAAGAAAGAAAGAAAAGAAAGAAAGAAAAGAATGAATGAATGAATGAATGTATGAATGAATGAATGAAAGAAAGAAAGAAAGAAAGAAAGAAGAATGAAAGAATGAATGAAAGAAAGAATGAATGAATTAATGACTGACTGAATGAAAGAATGAATGAAATAAAGAAAGAAAGAGAGAATGAATGAATGAAAAGAAAGAAAGAAAGAAAGAAAGAAAGAATGAATGAATGAATGAATGAATGAATGAATGAAATGAAAGAAAGAAAGACAGAAAAAAAAGAAGAAAGACAGACAGAACGAAAGAAAACGTAGAATGAGCCCAGATTTCCGAGCAGCTGGTGGAGTTAGTTTATTTATTTATTTACTTCTATGCTTATATATTTATTCATTTATGTATTTGTTCATTCATTTATTTATTTGTTTATTTATTCATGTATTAATTGTTTAGTTTTGTATGTCATTCTCCAAGTCTCTAGGCTAAACCCCTAAACCCCCTCCTCCCCCCCCCCCCCCCCCCCCCAACCCCCCGGCTTCATCCGTGGGTAGCCTTACTGCCATGTGGCTCATTTCAGGCTCCTGACTACATTCAGATTTGTGCTGACGGCACGGCAGTCCACGGAGAACAGTCACTATCCAGCCGTGGTGTTCAGTGTTGACTTTTCACGGCAGTCCACGGAGAACAGTCACTATCCAGCCGTGGTGTTCAGTGTTGACTTTTCACGGCAGTCCACGGAGAACAGTCACTATCCAGCCGTGGTGTTCAGTGTTGACTTTTCACGGCAGTCCACGGAGAACATCACTATCCAGCCGTGGTGTTCAGTGTTGACTTTTCACGGCAGTCCACAGAGAACAGTCTCTATCCAGCCGTCATGTGGCAACCCACCAGAGGAGGCACTGCACTGCTGCCCAGTCACTTCGGGGTTCTATGTTGCCTTGTCCTACAGCCTCCACGCCATCTGTCACGTGGTATGTCCTACAGCCTCCACGCCATCTGTCACGTGGTATGTCCTACAGCCTCCACGCCATCTATCACGTGGTATGTCCTACAGCCTCCACGCCATCTGTCACGTGGTATGTCCTACAGCCTCCACGCCGTGTCATGTGGTATGTCCTACTACAGCCTCCACGCCATCTGTCACGTGGTATGTCCTACAGCCTCCACGCCGTGTCATGTGGTATGTCCTACAGCCTCCACGCCATCTGTCACGTGGTATGTCCTACAGCCTCCACGCCATCTGTCACGTGGTATGTCCTACAGCCTCCACGCCATCTATCACGTGGTATGTCCTACAGCCTCCACGCCATCTGTACGTGGTATGTCCTATAGCCTCCACGTCGTCTGTCAGTTGGTATGTCCTATAGCCTCCACGCCGTGTCATGTGGTATGTCCTACAGCCTCCACGCCATCTGTCACGTGGTATGTCCTACAGCCTCCACGCCATCTGTCACGTGGTATGTCCTACAGCCTCCACGTCATCTGTCACGTGGTATGTCCTATAGCCTCCACGTCGTCTGTCAGTTGGTATGTCCTATAGCCTCCACGCCGTGTCATGTGGTATGTCCTACAGCCTCCACGCCATCTGTCATGTGATATGTCCTACAGCCTCCACGCCGTGTCACGTGGTATGTCCTACAGCCTCCACGCCACATGTCATGTGGGTATGTCCTACAGCCTCCACGCCGTGTCATGTGGCATGTCCCTACAGCCTCCACGCCATCTGTCATGTGGTATGTCCTACAGCCTCCACGCCGTGTGTCATGTGGTATGTCCTACAGCCTCCACGCCATCTGTCACGTGGTATGTCCTACAGCCTCCACGCCATCTGTCACGTGGTATGTCCTACAGCCTCCACGCCGTGTCATGTGGTATGTCCTACAGCCTCCACGCCATCTGTCATGTGGTATGTCCTACAGCCTCCACGCCGTGTCACGTGGTATGTCCTACAGCCTCCACGCCATCTGTCACGTGGTATGTCCTACAGCCTCCACGCCATCTGTCACGTGGTATGTCCTACAGCCTCCACGCCATCTGTCACGTGGTATGTCCTACAGCCTCCACGTCATCTGTCACGTGGTATGTCCTACAGCCTCCACGCCATCTGTCACGTGGTATGTCCTACAGCCTCCACGTCATCTGTCATGTGGTATGTCCTACAGCCTCCACGCCATCTGTCACGCGGTATGTCCTACAGCCTCCACGTCATCTGTCACGTGGTATGTCCTACAGCCTCCACGTCGTCTGTCAGTTGGTATGTCCTACAGCCTCCACGTCATCTGTCACGTGGTATGTCCTATAGCCTCCACGTCGTCTGTCAGTTGGTATGTCCTATAGCCTCCACGTCGTCTGTCAGTTGGTATGTCCTATAGCCTCCACGTCGTCTGTCAGTTGGTATGTCCTATAGCTTCCACGTCGACTGTCAGTTGGTATGTCCCACTGTCGGCAAAAGAAGATCACGCACATTTTCCCCCCAATAGTTTTTGTAATGCCTCATTTGGATGACAGTCAAGAATCACCTGTCTTTTCTTTTTTCTTTGTATTTTTTAAAGTCCTTAACACGCCTCTCTTTACGGGCATTTTTCAAAACTGTTTTGTTTTTGTGTGTGTGTGTGTGTGTGTGTGTGTGTGTGTGTGTGTGTGTGTGTGTGTGTGTGTGTGTGTGTGTGTGTGTCTCCTTGTAGTTTACATTGTTTTTCGTTTTCTTTTTCCTATTGTTTGTTTTTGTTTTTTTTTCCCCCGTATTCTTTCAGTTCAATTGCAGACTAAAATCTCTTTACTCTTTGATATCATACTGGACATTTCGACTGGTGTCTGGGTTTTCTGTTTGCTCTAGTGTCTAAAAGTTGAGGCTGGCGAGTGTTCTCAGATATCTGGGTTTTCTGTTTGTTCTAGTGTTTATAACTTGAGTACTTGCGAGTGTTTACAGGTGTCTGCGTTTCTGTATGTTCTGTTGGTAGTAAGAGGATACATTCGTATGCGGTTTCTTTTTTTTCAATGACCTAGTGACTGTGGTTTTGTTAATTGACTGCGTATGGAAACATTTGTCTGGGTCAAGTTATTTTTTTTCATGAGAGTAGGTTCAAGATACTTGTGTAATTCATTTAATCTTAAATGTGCAGTAAGCTGTTTGAGTGGGGTTGAGGTGGTCGGAGGGAGGAGAAGGGAGGGGAGGAATCGCTTGCCGTGCCTCGGGGGAGGGGGTGGGGGTGGGTTCAAGTTCCTGCCAAGGGAAGTAACCTTACCATAATCTCTCCCGTGACGGAACCGCATTTTCCATTTAAGACCTGCCATCTACACTTCCATGAATATTTTGTTTCCATGTCAATTTGGAAATAAGCAGGCTATATTGAGAACAAAGACAAAGTTTGTCAACAAGTAAGTCAATCTGAAATCGACGAGTGATGCCTGTTGTCACGGACTGTCAGTTCGCCTAGATCTATCAACTCATCGACTTCTCTTTGTTTTGCTGTGTCACGTTCTATTCTATGGAATGCTATGGATTCTATCCTGAGACTTGATGATGGAGCCGTGAACTACTACCCCCCCCCCCCCCTGCTCCCCCTCCCTCCCCGCCGCCCCCCCCCCCCTCCCCCCTTCCCGTTCTCCCTCCTTTTCGGTATGAACCAGGCCCAGGAATTACAGATACCTGAGGAGAATCCTGAGCAAAATGCTCAGAGACTCACCCATGAAGCACACGGAACACGAACCACTCAAAATAGCGGTCTCTGATGAGAATCGAACACACGACCTCCTAGTCTTCAATCCGCGACACTACCACTGCACTATGTCAGTCACTCAGTAAGGTTGTCAGTATCTCAGTAAGGTTGTAAATCACTCAGTAAGGTTGTCAGTCGCTGAGTAAGTTGTGTCAGTCACTCAGTAAGGTTGTCAATCGCTGCGTAAGGTTGTCAGTCACTCAGTAAGGTTGTCAATCGCTGAGTAAGGTTGTCCGTCACTCAGTAAGGTTGGCAGTTACTCAGTAAGGTTGTCAGTCTTTCAGTCAGGTTGTCAGTCACTCCGTAAGGTTGTCAGTCACTCAGTCAGGTTTGTCATTCACTCAGTCAGGTTGTCATTCACTCAGTAAGGTTGTCATTCAATCAGTCAGGTTGTCATTCACTCAGTAAGGTTGTCAGTCACTCAGTAAGGTTGTCAGTCACTCAGTAAGGTTGTCATTCACTCAGTAAGGTTGTCAGTCACTCAGTAAGGTTGTCAGTCAGGTTGTCAGTCATTCAGTAAAGTTGTCAGTCAGGTTGTCAGTCATTCAGTAAAGTTGTCAGTCAGGTTGTCATTCACTCAGTAAGGTTGTCAGTCACTCAGTCAGGTTGTCAGTCACCCAGTAAGGTTGTCAGTCACTCAGTCGGGTTGTCAGACATCCAGTAAGGTTAAGGTTATCAGTCAGTTGTCAGTCTCAGTCAGGTTGTCAGTCATTCAGTAAGGTTGTCAGTCACTCAGTAAGGTTGTCAGTCACTCAGTAAGGTTGTCAGTCAGTTTTCAGTCATTCAGTAAAGTTGTCAGTCAGGTTGTCAGTCATTCAGTAAAGTTGTCAGTCAGGTTGTCAGTCATTCAGTAAAGTTGTCAGTCAGGTTGTCAGTCATTCAGTAAAGTTGTCAGTCAGGTTGTCATTCACTCAGTAAGGTTGTCAGTCACTTCAGTCAGGTTGTCATTTCACTCAGTCAGGTTGTCATTCACTCAGTCAGGTTGTCATTCACTCAGTCAGGTTGTCAGTCACTCAGTAAGGTTG
>JADBJO010002279.1:251955-254455 GCA_016801955.1 Conus betulinus
ATTTTCGGTGTAGGATATCCGTTCATATTTGGCGCCATGTCATTTTCGGTGTAGGATATCCGTTCATATTTGGCGCCATGTCATTTTCGGTGTAGGATATCCGTTCATATTTGGCGCCATGTCATTTTCGGTGTAGGATATCCGTTCATATTTGGCGCCATGTCATTTTCGGTGTAGGATATCCGTTCATATTTGGCGCCATGTCATTTTCGGTGTAGGATATCCGTTCATATTTGGCGCCATGTCATTTTCAGTGTAGGATATCCGTTCATATTTGGCGCCATGTCATTTTCGGGTGTAGGATATCCGTTCATATTTGGCGCCATGTCATTTTCGGTGTAGGATATCCGTTCATATTTGGCGCCATGTCATTTTCGGTGTAGGATATCCGTTCATATTTGGCGCCATGTCATTTTCGGTGTAGGATATATCCGTTCATATTTGGCGCCATGTCATTTTCGGTGTAGGATATCCGTTCATATTTGGCGCCATGTCATTTTCGGTGTAGGATATCCGTTCATATTTGGCGCCATGTCATTTTCGGTGTAGGATATCCGTTCATATTTGGCGCCATGTCATTTTCGGTGTAGGATATCCGTTCATATTTGGCGCCATGTCATTTTCGGTGTAGGATATCCGTTCATATTTGGCGCCATGTCATTTTCGGTGTAGGATATCCGTTCATATTTGGCGCCATGTCATTTTCGGTGTAGGATATCCGTTCATATTTGGCGCCATGTCATTTTCGGTGTAGGATATCCGTTCATATTTGGCGCCATGTCATTTTCGGTGTAGGATATCCCGTTCATATTTGGCGCCATGTCATTTTCGGTGTAGGATATCCGTTCATATTTGGCGCCATGTCATTTTCGGTGTAGGATATCCGTTCATATTTGGTACCATGTCATTTTCGGTATAGGATATCCGTTCATATTTGGTACCATGTCATTTTCGGTGTAGGATATCCGTTCATATTTGGCACCATGTTATTTTCGGTGTAGGATCTTCGTTCATATTTGGCACCATGTCATTTTCGGTGTAGGATGTCCGTTAATATTTGGCGCCATGTCATTTTCGATGTAGGATGTTCGTTAATATTTGGCGCCATGTCATTTTCGGTGTAGGATATTCGCTCACTTTTGACACCATGTTATTTTGGATGAAGGATATCCGTTCATAGCTGGCGCCATGTTATTTTCAGTATGTGACATCCCTTTATATCTGACACAATATTATTTTCGGTGTAGGATATCCGTTCACATTTGGCACCATGTTACTTACTCCATAAGGTGTAGACTATACGTGTAACGCCCGGAACTATGTGCTTTCTATGTAACCCGTAGACTATCCGCGCACACCTAGCACCATGTTTCTTTCGCCGCAAAGTGTGTACCGGTATCCACGGTACTTTTGCCGTGAGATGAAGGATATCCGTGCATTCCTAGCAACATGATACTTAATCCGTAATGTGTAGGAAATCCGTGCATTCCTAGCAACATGATACTTAATCCGTAATGTGTAGGAAATCCGTGCATTCCTAGCAACATGATACTTAATCCGTAATGTGTAGGAAATCCGTGCGCACGTGGCATTATGTGCCATTTCTCCGCAAAAGATAGGACACTCGGTGCACGAATGGTATTGTTACTATCTCTGTAAGGTGTGGGATACCCGGTGCACTAATGGCATTGTTACTATCTCTGTAAGGTGTGGGATACTCGGTGCACTAATGGAATTGTTACTATCTCTGTAAGGTGTAGGATACCTGGTGCACGAATGGCATTGTTACTATCTCTGTAAGGTGTAGGATATCTGGTGCACGAATGGCATTGTTACTATCTCTGTAAGGTGTAGGATACCCCGTGCACGAATGGTATTGTTACTATCTCTGTAAGGTGTAGGATACCTGGTGCACGAATGGCATTGTTACTATCTCTGTAAGGTGTAGGATACCTGGTGCACGAATGGCATTGTTACTATCTCTGTAAGGTGTAGGATACCTGGTGCACGAATGGGCATTGTTACTATCTCTGTAAGGTGTAGGATACCTGGTGCACGAATGGCATTGTTACTATCTCTGTAAGGTGTAGGATACCCAGTGCACGAATGGCATTGTTTACTATCTCTGTAAGGTGTAGGATACCTGGTGCACGAATGGCATTGTTACTATCTCTGTAAGGTGTAGGATACCTGGTGCACGAATGGCATTGTTACTATCTCTGTAAGGTGTAGGATACCCAGTGCACGAATGGTATTGTTACTATCTCTGTAAGGTGTAGGATACCTGGTGCACGAGTGGCATTGTTACTATCTCGGTAGGGTGTAGGATATCTGGTGCACGAATGGCATTGTTACTATCTCTGTAAGGTGTAGGTAGGATACTGGTGCACGAATGGCATTGTTACTATCTCTGTAAGGTGTAGGATACCTGGTGCACGAATGGCATTGTTACTATCTCTGTAAGGTGTAGGATACCCGGTGCACTAATGGCATTGTTACT